>OZ010587.1:12997595-13227595 GCA_963932145.1 Acanthosepion lycidas
TATTCCCTGTTCAATTTCCTTTTCTCATTATTTTTAATCCTTTTTACGTCTATTAGAATCCATTTAAACTCACACACAAACTTACTAGACTCCATCCAAAATTTACTAGTAGAAAATACAAACATAATAACCTCATCCACATGAAAGAAGAGATTAAAAATAATGGAAGCCTTAATAATAAAAAAAAGCCAACACTTGATAATATTAGCTACAAACATGGCTACAATGTGCTAACTTAGCAACCTTGATGAGATCGCTAAAAAAGAGCATAGCATAAATAAAAAGGCCTTAAACTTGATGAAAATATTTTTTTACTGTCTAAATATTTGTTATTATCAAAAAGAAAGATTAAAGTATGGGGGTATTTTTTTTATATTTTTTAATCATTCGTAGCACATCCTAAATTTTTGTTAAAAATTTTTTTTTTTTGGCGTCAGCAAAATTGACAGAAGATCAATCACTTCAACCATTTTTTCCATTTTATAAACAAAAATGAAAATCTCTATTTAAAATTCTTTTAAAAATCAATTATAACTTTTTCAAAATTTATTTTCAGAAAATTAGAAAGTTTATTTAAAATATTTTGAAACAAACATTACTTACTTTCTGCACTGAAAAAATGTAGTTAAAAATAAGACAAAGTAGTAAAATAATGAAGGCTTAATAATAAAAAGAAGCCAACACTTCATATTAACTACGAATACAATAGTAGGTGGTGTAGTGGATATCGGCTTGGATTGAGGAATCGGAGAGCCGAGTTCGAATTCCAGTCGAATCCATTATATTCACTTACGTACTAATACCCTTGGGAAGGGTATGAATTCTCTTCTTCTCCCTCCAGCTATGGGTAAAATAGCAGGACAGCCTTGGATGGCAACTGGTCTAGGAGAAGGACAACTCTGAATTCAAAACCTGAGGAGGGTCGTTTGGGAACCTTGTGGCATTCGGTGCACCAGGTCTCTGTATTCATCCCTCCAAAAAGTGTGGATGGTCCTGCACGAGGCCTTCACCACTATAATCAAATCTCATGTCGGTTTCCTGGAAACTGATCTGCTTGACCCTCATACGTCGAATATACGTTATATATATATAGATATAGAATTCAACATTTGCGCGACAGTCTGTTTCATGCTATATGAAATCGTCAGGCCTGACGATTGCATATAGCATGAAACAGAGTGTCGACTTCTATGTTCACTTTTATATCTACACACGCTCTATCTCTGATATTGAGCACTTTATCCCATAAATATAGCACACGTTAAGACTATATATATATATATATATATAATTTTAGTGCTAACTGCTCCCTTCTGCTGAAAGGGTGCAAATAAAATAGAAAACTTATGGAGCATTATACAGTACGAGCTCTCGAGAAAGCAGTTGAGCAACATTTTCTGTGGGGTTGAGGTCAGGAGATTGGGGTGCCCATGTCATAACACTCACCTGCTTCTCTTCAAAGTATTCCTTCATCAATTTTGATTTGTGACAGGGAACATTATCCTGCATAAAAATGAGCTTGGTGGGGCCGATTTGCACCCTTTCAGCAGAAGGGAGCAGCCAAGACTCTAAAACTATTTTGTATTGCTCGCTCCTAAGGGTCTTTTCAGTAGGTTTTAAGAAACCAGTTCCATGAAAAGAAAAGCATCCCCAGAACATTATACTGAATGGATGCTTGACAGTACTTACTGCTAAATTCAAAGCGCTTTCAAAGCTTCTTCTTCGGATTTTAGATCGCTTATCCTTTGAATTTAGCTCAACTTTCGTTTCATCGGAGAAGAGAACATTTAGTAAAAAAAAATCAGGTGAGTCACTTTTATCGAACAGCACTATATATATATATATATATATATATATATATATATATATATATATATATACACACATTCAGTTTATATGTTATTTTTATAGATATAATTTAAGTAAACGCTCTGTTTGTCAATTAAACAGTATTAATTACATTTACCGGCCTGAATGTTCGAAAGATTTCGTAGAAAATATTTGTTTCTACGATAGGAATCGAACCTGTAATTCCAATGGGATTATCATTCGATCAGATGTGCTGTTAACAATTCAGTCAAAAAGAAAAAGTCCGAATTTCTGTTTATAATCACACACCTTTGACGATTTTTCTTGATCGATCATATCTGCTCATGAAATGCATCTTAACGTAAACAATAACAACATATAATGAAATATATTAAATCAGACAATTGTTTTAATATATTTTCCTTTATACGTTATTTTTATAGGTATAATTTATTTAAGTGTTTGTTTGTTTGTTTTTTTATTAAATAGTATTAATTACATTTACCGGTCTGAATGTTCGAAAAATTTCTTAGAATAAATATAATATAATATAATAGAATAGAATTTAATTTCCATTTTTTACCTCTTTGGCCATTTTTACCCTGACGATCCATTAAGGTGAAACCTAGGTGGGTTTACCTGGCTCTTTAGGTTTACATTAGGTTTGCTCTGCTTCGTGTATTGAGCACTTTACGTAGTTACTTTTACTCGTTTTGGAGGGTTGTTTTTCTTTGGACTTTGAGCTTGAATTCTGGATGATTGTTTTCGCCTTAATTTAATCTTGGTTCTTTCTTTTTTTATTCCACATTTTTCTTGGATACTGGTTTGTTCAGCTACAAACAGAAATACCCAAGGTTATTTTCCAAGCGAGTACCACTATATATATATATATATATATATATATATATATATATATATATGTAATTGTTATATTTGTAATATAAGCGTTTATTTATGCTTATTCCGAAGAGAAGATTCGGTGGAAGATGGACTAAAAATAAGAATTTAGTGAGTTGTTCTTTGTGATGATGAGCACATGTGGTTCGGAACATTTTTATATTTTATATTCTAAAGTGGACACTGAACTCTTTTAATCTTCTTAAATAAAGTCAAGTCTGTATCCTCTTTTTGTTATTGTCTTTTTTTTTTCTTGTGTATCTTTGAATGATAGACATCGAAAAACAACAAATCTCCTAAAAGTTAGACGTTTACTGCTACAAAAGTTGAGGCTCCCTTTGATACAGATTAAAAGACAACAAACTCTCGAAGGATTTTGAAATCGCATCATTACTTGCGAGAAATTTCGATAATTGATTTCTTTTTCCCGCGCTTTTTTTTCATATCGTTTTACACCAATCATTCCCCACTGTATGTGCTTTGTGTTTGCCTCTGAAAAGGGCGTTTTATACGTTTTCATTTTTTATTAATTAATTTATTTCGGATAACATGGTTCAGTCTTTCTTTTTCTTCTTTTCTTCGGCACAATGGTACTCTCTGTCCATTGCACTGGACAATCAAGCTGTGTTACTTTTTTCAAAGCTAATCTCATGAGGTCTTCCTTCAACCTCTTTTCCTGATCGTCACTGAACTTTCAGCTTTTACGCTCTCAAGACAATTCTTTAAATTTGGATGGCTTACGTTGAAATACCGGTTTTTGTACGGTCACCAAAATTAAGCAACATCAAGACTGGTCAATACCTAGATGGGTAACCGCTTAGGTATACCAAGTTCTGTAAGCTTGGATGTGCGGGTGGTGTAATGGATGATGGTTCGGAATTGTGAATCGAAGAGAACCGAGTTCCAATTCCCGTTGGGTTCGTTATATTCAATTACGCTTAAATACTTTTGGTAAAGGTAAGGACTCGCTTCTTCTTCTCCTCTACTATGGGTTAATTAGTACGACTTGTATCAATAAAGCATTATTATGCACCCCCCAACCAAAAAACCTTACAATTTTAAAAATTTTCCCTGACTTTAAATAACCTTCAAAATGTTGATAAGCCGTAAAAAATGAATCCATGAATCAATTTAAATTTGAGAAAAACATAGCACTGAGAACAAGAATAAAAATTCTTAAGCTTTTGGACCCTGCGTCCCTGAACAATTTTGACCCTTCTGCCTGAGCTCTTGGGTCAAAATTCGTAAATAATTTGATGTGATGTTTCACGGTAGATATAAAATAGTTACAAATAATATAATTTCCTGATTGCCTCTAAGATTTTTTCGAGCAGAGCCATTAATTCTGTCATTTTTCTAGTGGAGGTGAGAGGTAGGTGTTCCTTATTTTAATCAATCCTAATAACTTAAACCTTTGAGCCCTGCGTTCCTGAACAACTTGAACTCTTCTGCCTGAGCTGCTGAGTCAAAATTCGCAAATAATTGGTATATAATGTTTCACGTAAGATATAAAAAATAGTTACAAGTGTTTACCCACCGTTCAACCGGTGGCTGGCAATTAAGTCATTTTCTCTACCACCAGTAAAGCGGTGGTCAGGGCTTAAAGGCCTAAAGAAATTGTTTTTTGTTTCTAAACCCAAAGAGTTTAGCACTAGGCATTAACTTTTTCTTCTTCTTCTTCTTCTTATCATCATTATTATTATTATTATTATTATTATTATTATTATTGTAATAGTAGTAATACTGAGTGACAGAGCATTATATCAACAAAGTGGTACGGCGGTGCAAATATACCCACCCTTACAGCCAATCTGATAAGCGTATACTAGGCACTTGGGTCACAGCACATAGCTTTCAGGTCGTGTAACCCAGTCCACCCCGATTGATTGAGGGTATTCCCAAGTATCTACTTATGACTCCCAAGTCGCCTTGACTGACTGATCCTTCAAACTTAGAAACAAAAAACTCCCGCTACCCCAAGTACCCCGAATACATGAACAGAAATACATAAAGCATAAAGGCCCAGGTGTGTAGGTGGGTGCCAAATTTGTTAAAGTCAGGCAACTGACAAGCAAATGGGTGGTACTGAATGTGTTATTTTCGGTGGCTCATCTTAATTCACATATATATATATATATATATATATATATATATATATATATATATATATATATATATATATATATATATATATATATATATAAATATAAATAAAGAAATGTTTTATGTTTATACGTTCTTTTTATAGATACAAATATTTAAGTAAATGCTCTGTTTATAATAAACAATATTAACAACATTTACCGGCCTGAATGTCCGAGAAGTTTTTATAGAAAATATTCGTCCTCCGACAGGAATCGAACCTGTATTCTATACGGAACCGTCATATTGAGCCACGGGGGATCGTTCGATTAGCAAGGTCGATTTTACTGCTTTTAAACTACAATCTTCTTTTTATATATATATATATATATATATATATATATATATATATATATATATATATATATATATATATATATATATATATATATATATATATATATATATATATTATAAAATCACTACAAAAATAACCATTTTGTTTCAACACTCCCGGTGTCTTATCAAGTGATGATGTTGAATGCAAAACAAATGGTTTTAAAAGTTTCAAATTAATTAACGATCCTTCGCAATTAATGTTAGTTAAATGTTATTAATACTGTTTATTATAAACAGAGCATTTACTTAAATATTTGTATCTATAAAAAGAATGTATAAACATAAAAAATGTCTCAAAATAACTGTCTGACTTTGTCCGTTTCATAATGTGTGACGTCATTTGTTTACATTTGGATACGCTTTGAGCAGATATGAATGTACGTGAGAGATTCATGGAAGATTGTAGTTTAAAAGCAGTAAAATCGAACTTGCTAATCGAAAGATCCTCTGTGGCTCAATCGGTTAAGGCGCGTCAGGCTATATGACGGTTCCGTATATGATGCAGGTTCGATTCCTGTCTGAGGACAAATGTTTTCTATGAAAATTTCTCGGACATTCGAACTTTTAACCATCATACCACCTTTAAATCCACAATTTAGCCTGAACTTATAATTTATATTCTGAGTGTAATGTTTCCATTACTTAGTGGAGGAGAGCCGCCATAATCATATCTTGTAAGCCGGTAAACCTTTTTTTGAACACTGAGAGCTTTAATAATTCAAAATCTTTGCCTCTGAAATTTCGATCTGTTGAGAGTTTGTTTTTTTTTTGGGGGGGGGTTGACATTTTTACAGTTTGATTGTTAAATAGGACCTTTTCTATTAATTTACTTCAAATAATGTAAAGTTACTTATCGCAAATATTAATTCACCCCAAGAAATTATAAACTTTGAATCAAAATTTGTTTGGCATTTTATTAAATTTTTGACACGCTTTTGAAATTGTAAATTTTAAATCAAAGTTTGTTTGTTTTTTATTAAATAAAAAAAATTACCAAAAAACAGGGAGTTATTCACATTTCAGAAGTGCGGATGATATTCGAGGTACTTACAAGGAATTTTTTACAATTTAAAAAAAAGAAATCTGTTTTTGGCTGGTTATTGGGGTGAGCGCGATGAAGACCCCCACACTTAGAAATAGCGCCCCCCGCGTCGCCCATATTTGGGACGATCGCAAAAGTCAACTCAACCGAAGTGCAATAGAAGAGCCTCGCTCCGGGAGAATTTAGTGTGAATTTTAATAAATATAAATTATTTTTATTTCGGGGTGAATTAATATTTTGGGGTGATTTAACAGAAAAAATCCCTTAAATAAATAAACAGTTGGCCAAATTGACGCTGCGTTATCGTCTGTTTCTCCATCCAGAGAAGAACGTTAATAAACTAAACCGCCCATTTTGTGGTTGTCCTTTGATGCATTTGCCCTGCGTTGAAAGGGTTAATGGAAGATTGATTAAAAACACAGACGCTAGAATTGACCCAAGTCGTGAAAAAGGCACATTAATCAAATTTCTGTTGCTTATCTTACTGTTCAGGTATTTTGAAAACTTTTATCTACAGCTGTTCAACTGTACATATCTCTTTACACATGATGCTTTTATATTCATTTTATGTTGACTTTGAGTACAAAACCGAATTTCAATGCATCGGTTGTATTTTAATGTCCCTATTTATGATGACGGGCTTGTCTCGTTCCAGGAGAAGAATATTTCTTTATTTACTTTAAGGAAATCTTAGGGGGTCAGAAAATGGCAGGAATTTTCTTCTATAGAATAATATAAAAGCAAGAGATAAACATTTCAAAATTAATTGACCATTTTTCGTCTCATGAATTCGAGTGGACATTTTTATAGATCAAGCACTTTAGGTGAATTGAAGCCAATTTTTCGAGGAGGGAACGACAGAAAAGAAAATTTTATTATCTTTGAATTTATTTTATAATTAAACAACGCCATTTAATAGTACGAAAATGCTGAAATGTTTGGATGACAGAATTCTTGAATTTGTTTGACTGAATGCTTTGTTTAACGGCATATCAACTCCTCATGGGTCATTTAATGCCGAAATATAATTTTCTTGGGAGATTTCAAGTAATAAAAATATGTTATTCTGCTTTCACAATTGAATACATGGTAGATGATACTCAGCTTAAGCATAATTATTAGATGCAATGATATGTGTGTTTTATGCTGTTGTTTTGTAGAAGTTATATTTTGGAATACAGTTTGATTTCTGTAAGAAATTGTAGGATATTATATGGAGTAATGCCATGAATGAGATCTTTATGTTGCTTGTCTGGTAGTATTTTAAACGGATTTGGGTGAAGTCGTTACAATCTGTTAGTATATGCGTATTGTTGGTAATTTTACTATAAATAGGTATTGTTAGCATTTTTCTTATATAAAAATATATTGCCTTGACCGCCTTTCAGGACTCAAGTGCACCTCAGACCTCATGTCGAAGTGATATATAAAATCCATTGCCAGAAATGCTTGTTGATTTGATTTGATTGTATATCAATTCCTTATGGGTCAGTTAATGCCGAAATTTAATTTTCTTGTGAGTTTTGAAGTAATAAAAATATAATATACGTCATTCTGCTTTCACAATTGAATACATGGTAGATAATACTCCGTTTTTGTGCATAGACATGTTTGTGTGAACATAATTACAAGAGGCGGTTATATGTGTGTATGTTGTAGTTTTTTTGAAATTGTATTTGGAAATACAGTTTGATTTCTTTAATTGTAGTATATTATATGGATTAATGCCATGAAAGAGTTCTCTATTGTTGATTGATGTATTGTTGGTAATTCTTCTATAAATATGCATTATTGGTAATTTTTTATAAAAAAATCTATTGCTGGTATTTCTACTATAAAAATGTATTTTTTATACTTCCCTAGTATTTTGATTATTGTTTGGTGGCTCACTCTTTGACAATAACTGGGACGCTAATAGGTGTTATTTTACCAGGTCAGTGTTGACCTAGGAACAACAGCGATTAAAAGGTCGTTCCACGCTCCTCAAAACCTTCAACCTTCCGATCAGAGACCTCGCAGCCAGATGTAGTTTATCGTGATACCCAGCACTACTTGAATTAGTCAAGTTTTGTTTTATTAAAATTAAAAATGTACTCTACAGTCAGAAATTAACTTTCGAATAGGAGAGTGATGAATTCTTTTTCCCCCACGAAATAATAAAAAAAAACATTATCGGAGATGTTCGAAATGAAATTTCCTTATGTCCCGTATCATAACCTATCCTTCCATGCAAAAAAAAGAATCCGGAAACTATGTCTTTACACTCTAATGGTTACTGCTCTCATTTAACTACTGTAGAGAAACTTTTCGGTCTGCCATCAGCATGGCTGATGCTAGACTCATAGAGAGCAACACACTGTGCCTTCTTGGCCTCACGTTTTCAACTAACTTGAAGGGGAACAACTCCATCGTATCAATAGCTGCATCTACTGCAAGGAAAGTTGAGTCACTGTGTCGTGCCAAAAGTTTTTCTCGTCAGAGTCCATCTTGTACATTTACAAATCTACCCATCGTCTGTACATTGAATGTTGTTGCCATATCTGGTCTGGTTCTCCTGCTGTTCATTTCGAGTTTCTTGACAAAATCCAAAGAATGATCTGCAATGTAATCGATCTTGACTTCATGGCAACTGCACAAGAGCTTTTTTCCCTGGTGTCCTGAATACGTGAGTTTAAGTGTGCTACTAGATTGGCATATAGGTCCCACCATTTTACTGTTGAATTAGTTAAATGTAACCGCCACTTCTACTCCAACAGAACTCCCTTCGTTTACTCGCTTCCTTGAAAACTTCAATCTTCAAAAATTTAGATGCAACGTCAATTGCCATCTTCTATCTTCTTGAACTCCATCCAGATTCTATCTTTTCCACGCCCCCTACCCAGTCTTTTCTCTCACTTTCACTCTCTGTAACCCACTGCCTACTAGTGGCATTCCCGCCTTGCTTGGGGTAAAATGATTAACAAAAAAAAAAAAAAAATGAGCTCATACCCCACCTTTCTTTGCACTCATTTCACCCCAAGTCGATAAAGCTACTAAGACTCAAAGGGTTAGTGAGTGTGAGAGAAAATGAAACAAAAGAAAACATTATTAAGGAGATAGAAAATTAAAAGAACAGAAATTAAGAAGACAGAGATAAGGATTGACATTTAAATTTTAGAAGATAAAAGTTGACTGGAAAGCTAGATGCAAGAAGAGAAATACACAAGTGCGAGACAAGAAGCTGTTAACAATTTTTTTATAACGGTTACATCTCGCCATTTCATTTGTAAAATGATGAGATTTAGCTGCCAACTTCCTACGACGCTTAAATTCATAGTCTAGGCAATGAAGGGGAAAGTTTATCAGAAAAATTACCTTGAAAATATTTATGAAAAAAGCACAGAAAAACTACGTTACCACGGTGGAAAAGTACCTGAAGCTGAGATTCACGATCATGTTCAAAAAATTACCGATAATAGACTGACACCTAAGCACAACCTTTTCATAGACTAGTCCCCCCTGATGACAACAGAATGTTTTCACACATGATGATAAATGATTTAAATAATGATTACAAGTCAAAATAATCTTGAAAAATGAAATTCAGATATACAAGTTTGTATGAAACACGAAAATAAATATTCCGTGTCACAAAATAGGTGCGTCATATATGTTGAGAAATTAACGATTTCCTTTCACCCTTCTATAAAACATTCTTGTCGCTTTTGTAAAGATGGTTTTATTGCAGCTCTAAGGACGCATTTATTGTCCATTTTGCGAAGTTGGTTTGTTTCTAGCTTTTATAAGGACGCATTTATTGTCGATTTTCTGAAGGCGTATTTTATGCTGTTTTGGAAGTATGTATTTGGCGTGTTTTTTTGTTTTTTTTTGTTTTTTTTTTGTTGTTTTGTTTTGTTTTTGTTGTAGATTCCGGGTTGAAATCCGGTACCAATAAATAACAAACGCCAGGAATGAATATATGAAAATAATGTATTAACGTAATAATACAAACTGGTAATGCAGGTTAGTAGTTCCAGGAATACGGGTTAGTAGCAAAATACATATATACAGTCTTTGCTATTGAAGTATCACTGTGACTCCTACAACGCTTTTACTCACCCTCACTCTTCCGGTTACCTACAACCTTTTACTCTGTCACTCTCGACTCGACTCGACTCTTCGGTCTTGCTCTTACTCTCGTCTCTTCCCGTAGCAGTAGTATATGTATATACTGGGGTGAGTCCATTTGTGTAAAAGGGGGAGAACCCCTCAATAGTTTTTTTTTTTTTTTTTTTTTTAAATTGTAGTGTTGATAAAATTTCATCATTTCCCCGTAAAAGCGTTTGGAGCGCTAAGATGAACTTCGGCGATTTCATGAATTAGGACAAACGAACGATGTTTGGAGTGGAATGATGAGAGATATTTCCAGATTTACCAAAGAAGAAATATCACAGATTTGTAGTGTGTCTTCTGGTCGGAACGCCAATGAAGATGATTTATTTTTTATGAAATCATATTTCTTGTCGATTTTGTAAATATGTAGTTCTTGTCTCTTGTAATGATGTATTTCTTGTCGCTTTTTAAAAATACGTTTCTGCTCGATTTTATAAAGAAGCATTTCTTGTCGCATAATATGAAGCTGTATTCCTGTCGATTTTGTTATGACGTAATTTCTTTTAAGCGTTTCACCCCAAGCAAGGCAGGAAACCAGTAGCATGCAAGGGGTTACAGAGAGTTGGAGCTAGAACAAATAGAAGTGATAGAGGAAAGGATGAAGAGAAGGATAGGGGATAGATCAAGGCATCTGGAGACGTCGATTGACATTACATTTGAATAGTTGGAGATTATAGCTATCAGGGAAACAGGAAATGGGGAGGGAGTTCCACAGGCGAGAAGTGCGAAACATGAAGCTATTGGAGTAGAAGAGACGGCTATATTTGACAGTTTCGACAGTGAAAGGGTGTGAGTGAAATGTTGGCCTAGTATGGCACTTAAATTTATAAAGTCTGGGAACCAGCGAAAGCAGCTCATCGGAGAAGTTACCATGAAAGTATTTGTAAGAAAGACAGAGGAAGGCGATAGCATGTCTGTGAGAGAGCGACTGCAGACGAGATGCCAGAGCAGGACAAGTTACGTTAATTACTGTCGATTTTGTAAATATGTACTTCTTGTCACTTTTCTAATGACATATTTTTGTCGATTTTATAATGATACATTGCTTGTTTCTTTTGTAATGACACATTCCTTGTCGATTTTATAATGACACATTTCTTGTCGATTTTATAATGACATATTCCTTGTCGATTTTATAATGACACATTTCTTGTCGATTTTATAATGACACATTTCTTGTCGATTTTATAATGACATATTCCTTGTCGATTTTATAATGACACATTTCTTGTCGATTTTATAATGACACATTTCTTGTCGATTTTATAATGACACATTCCTTGTCGATTTTATAATGACACATTTCTTGTCGATTTTATAATGACACATTTCTTGTCGATTTTATAATGACACATTCCTTGTCGATTTTATAATGACACATTTCTTGTCGATTTTATAATGACATATTCCTTGTCGATTTTATAATGACACATTTCTTGTCGATTTTATAATGACACATTTCTTGTTGCTTTTGTAATGACATATTCCTTGTCGATTTTTTAATGACACATTTCTTGTCGATTTTATAATGACACATTTGTTGCTTTTGCAATGACATATTCCTTGTCGATTTTTTAATGACGCATCTATTGTCGATTTGATAATGACACATTTCTTGTTGCTTTTGTAATAGCATATTCCTTGTCGATTTGATAATGACACATCTCTTGTCGCTTTTGTAATGACATATTCCTTGTCGATTTTTTAATGACGTATTTATTGTTCGCTTTATAAAGACATATTTTTTACCGATTTTTAACGACTTATTTCTTCTCGATTCGCTAAAGACATATTTCTTACTCTACCTTTGCCGTCTTCTTTCGCTCTTAAGGAATTTGCTCACAGTAAAACGAAAAATATTCTACATGTGAACTATGCAATAGCACAACATATACACCAATAAATTATCGAGAAAAAATTTCTTTTTTTTTCTTTTTTCTCTTTGCTTGCAGTATGTTCATTGACATCTAATGCTATCTCAGGGTGTGGAAGATGGGAAGGGTTCGAATTCCCCTAAGCCTGCACCATTTGTTTACATAATGTCATTGATATGTTTGCAATTCGATCTTCCGGTAACGACCACAACCGACTCCAGATGTTTTTACGTTGTGAATTGTGTGCTAAATTGATTTTTTTTAAATGTCTTCCATAAACAAATTGAGAATAATTCTTTTTCTTATTGAAGATACCAGAATCAAACAAGTACAACAATTTAAATATCTGGGAAGTGTTTGAACAGAAGACGAAAAATGTGACACTGTAATCCGAAGCTAAATTAGATAGTGAAAAATGCCTTCCAAAAGATAAGCAAAATATTAAGAAACAGTAAAATTTCACTAAAAACAAAGAAAAGAGTACTGAATTGTTATGTAACAACAGTCCTCCGATGTGGCAGTGAATGGTAGACAATCTCCTTATAGATGAAGAAGAGACTTGAGGCAACAGAAATCTGGTTCTACAGAAGGATTCCGGGAATGTTAGCAACGACAAAGTTTTAGAGAAAATGGAAACTAATAAGACACTTACACTTAACATTAAAAAGAGACAATTAAAATTTCTAAGGCGCATAATGAGGAAAGAATGCTTAGAGAATTTGACACTCACAAGATATATTGAAGGCAAAGGGGACAAATGAAAACAGCGCATAACCGCTGCCTGACGAGTTTGCGTAAATGGTGACAGAACAAGGTTTAGGAGAGATAACAAAGACAAAAATTTACTGAGAGCTACAAAGGACAGGGAATTATGAATATCCATAATCTCCAAAGGCCTGAAAGGACACGGCACATAGAAGAAGAAAAGAAAAGAAAAGGATGTAACATTTTCGTGATTTTTTTTTTACAAATTGATTTGTTTTGATACAAAAGTACTTTTCAGAAACCTTTAAAGAATCTTTGTGTCCCAAGAAGTTGGATTTAAGATAAACGTTTCGAAAACAGAAAACTGGATCTGGAATTGGAATAAGAATGCGGATGGCACATGCCATGAATCCATCATAAGAATTCAGGATATGGAATGAATAAATTTTAAACACTTCAAATAACAACTCACCGAAGTTAAGCAATGTCGAGCCTAGTCAGTACCTAGATGTGCGACCGCTTGGGAATATCAGGTGCTATAGGCTTGGATGTGTGGATGGTGTAACAGATAATGACTCGGAATTGTTAATCGGAGATCCGAGTTCCAATTCCAGTCGGGTTTGTTATATTCACTTGATACGCCTCTAAACAAAAACTGCCAACAATCAAACAACTCCTATTGTAGATCAGTTATAACCAGTTTAGGAAAGGAGAGAAGGAAATCGAACACAAGATAAGTTATTCTAAGGGTAGTTTCCCACAATACCGCAAGTTGCTACAATACCAAAATAAACTTTGGGCTTATATATATTATTATTATCATATTTACTTTTCATTTTTTTAAATTTTGTGATATTTTAAATAGTACATCGCAATGATTCAAAGCTCTTCCGAAATTTTTCAAGTGTCCGTGATCGGTTTCTCTTCTATCTGGCATTATAAAGCATCTTGTTGTTCTTCTGTCTCGCGTCCCTTCAGGACATGAGCGATCATGGCACTCCATAACTTCCTATTCCTTGTGGCTGTTAGCAGTTTTTTCTACTTGTGCTAAGGTTCCCCCCGTCCTGTTCCATCATCCATTCAAACAAGCTCGTCAGATAAGTGGTTCGCTGTCTTGCCCTATCTCTCTCTGTCTTGACCACGCACTCTCTCTTCCTCGTGAGTGCTAAGTTTTCCAATCCCTCTTTCCCTGTATTGTGTTCAAGGAATTTCAGCTCTCTTCCTGATCCCGAGCATAAGCGTTCTTTTTGTTGCCATCTTAATAAAAATAAACTGTCATAAACACCGCTAAACAAGACAACCAACAATCAAATAACTCGTAACGTGGATCAGTTATCACCCGTTTAGGAAAGGAGAGAAGGAAATCGAACACAGGATACATTGCTCTAGGAGTAATTTCCCACAATACTACAAAAAACAGGAAATTGTGGAGAGCCATGATCTCCAACCCCCTGAATTGACACGACACATTGAAGAACAGCCTGTGAAACTGGCCTTTATAAAAATATCTTTGTTTGAAGAGTGTATGATAAATTTAATAATGAGGAAAGAAAAAAAGAAATAATATTGCACGTTATTTCACTGCGTCACAAATTATCCCATCTTCTTTTATATGAGGTGTCATTTTAGGACGTAGGCGATCATGGATTTCCACCTCCTCCTCCTCTCCCTTGTAGCTCTTAAAAAGTTTTATCTTTTAGTTATTTCTAGCAAACCCTGTTCCGCCATCCATTTTCTCAAGACCATTAAATATGTCACGCATTGCTTTCCCCTGCCCCTCTTTCCTTTTATCCGTCCTGTGAGTATCAGATTTTCCAAACCCTTCTTTCTCATTACGTGTCGCAGAAATTTCAGCAGCCTCTTCCTGATGTTAAGTATAGGTTTGCTCTTTGTTTACATCCTCTCCAAAATCTTGTCGCTGCTCATATGTTCGGTCCATGGTATCCTCAGCATCCTTCTGTAGAACCACATTTCTGTTCGTGTTTCTTCTTCATCTTTGGGGAGATTGTCTAGCATTCTCTGCCATACAGGAGGAAAGATATGTAACAGTTCAATACCCTTTTCTTTGTTTCCAACGTAATTTTCCTGTCTCTTAATACTCTGCTTAGCTTTCTGAATGCGTCTTTGGTCATCCCAATAAGTCTTCGGATCTCAGTGTCGCACTTTCCGTCCTCTGTTAGAACATTTCCCAGATATTTAAACGTCTGTATCTGCTTGATTTTAGTATCCCCGACCTGTAAATTGCATTTTGGGCTCATCTTTTTGCTGACAGCCATGCATACTGTCTTCTTGTAGTTTATGCTTAGTCCCTTCTTCTTGCTCTCCTTCGCTAGCTTCTGTAGGAGATTTTGTAGTTTACTTTCAATGTTTGCTATCAGCACTGTGTCATCTACATATCTTATGTTGTTAAGCTTGTGGTCGACAGTGATGAATTCTAGTTCTCTTAGAATCGCTTCGCTGTATAGGTTGAATAAGTCTGGTGAGAAGACACATCCTTGTCTTACACCCCTTTCTATGTTATATATCTGCTGAACTCATTTTTTTTTTTTTTTTTTTTTTTTTTTGAGGCATGCGGTTTTCTGCCAGTAGAGATATTTTATTATTCTAATGTCTTTCCAGAATATATCAAGGTTGCTGAGCAGCTCTAACAGATTTTTGTAGCGTACTTTGTCGAACGCCTTTGCGTAGCCTATAATACACAGGTATATACTTATCTCAAAACCAATAAAACTTCCTTCGGCGTTTATCGCTACAAAAACTCCTGCAGATCCAACGCCTGTAAAATTACCCTTTTTATTGATATGGGGGTTTAAATTGGATAGTTTCTAAAACGATGTTTTACCAGATTTTCAGTATAGATTAAATAACGTCAAAAATGGGATTGCCTCGAAACGTTACTAGGTGTACATTTCCCACAAGCACCGGATTTAAATGCCTGGATGTTAAATGAAGATTTTCAAGGCAGGGAGATTTAGAATTTTGGCGTAATTAAACCATTCGGTGACTATAAAAAGCTAACGTCAGCAAATACTAATAATAGATGCCTAACATAGTGTGACCGTAACAAGCGACTCACGAAAACGACTTCGCTAGTGAAGTGAATCCGATTATCATTGGAAGCTCCACTATTGAAGCCTCGTGTCAAACTATGGTCGTCAATAGAAGAAATGGAAGAAGGATTTTTTTAATATAATCATTTCACCAAAAGCAAGACAATAAAGCCGCTAAGACGCAAAGGAGTTACTGAATGTGAGAGAATATGAGAAAAAGAAAACATTATTAAGGAGAGAACAATAAATGAACAGGAATTAAGAAGACAGAAGATCGACATTGCATTTAATTTTTTGAAGATCAAAGTTGACTATAAAGCAAGAAGCCAGAAGAGAATTCCACAAGCGAGGAGTGCGAGAGAAGAAACTGTTAGCATAGAACTTACGGTTATCTCTAGCCATTTCAGCTATAAAATAATGAGACCTAGCCGCCAATCTAGTAGCACCCTTAAATTCATAAAGTCTAGGTACCAAAGACGAAAGTATATCAGAACAATTAGCATGAAAATATTTATAGAAAAGGCGGTGGGAGAAGTGCAAGAAGCCGGAATGACAGATCAGAATCAATAACATTGTAGATTCTTTGTATTTTATCAAGAATTTCTCAATACACAGCAGAAGCAGCAGTCCAGATGTGACAGCAATATTCAAAGGATAGATGAATGATAGATTTATAATTTTATTATTTGTGTAAGGTAGCTTCCGGTGAGAAAAAATTGTCTAACACGACAGAGTGAACCAATTTTCCTAGTAACAGACTAAGTGATTAATTAAATATAATATTTCCTCATTTCATTTTCAGAGGAAACCTCTAGTACGATAAGGCGCTAGGAGTTGATTATAAATAACTGTAATATAAAAACAAGATCCTATTTTCGACTCAGACAAGTTGCTTCTTTCTAGCTGTCTATCACGAGTGAAAGGATGAAACAAAAAAAAAGGAAAAATATCAAGGTGAAACAATTAGGAGCTGTAAAAACAAAAGCTCCCTTCAATGTTCATCTAAAGGTCATTGTACTCGTGTGACAACACCTGCTGAAAACAAGGAAGTATAATCTACTGAAACATTGTAATAATGACAATACAATTGAATCACCAGAGTAAATCATCAAAGATAGTGTTTGTAATATGAAATCAAAAACGGATGATAATGTTAGCGATTAGATTAACTGTTTCCTACAGTAAACCTCGGTATTCAGTGACTGAACCGTTGACGTTACTGTCAGCTGAAATTTATAAAATCTAAGATTTAAAGTGAATTCTAATATTTATGAGAGTTTCTTTCCCAACCTTTTGTTTAATGTAATGTGTAAAGTTAACACCTTAAAAAAACAACATTATTTTCCCTTCTAGTAAAAAGTGCTATCCATTTTAGTTGCCATTGCTGTTAAGTGATCTTTCTGTTATTTGGTGCACCTCGTGGTTGGGGGGGGGGGGCTTTCGGTCAAATTACGTTGAATCGCCGGTTCCTGTACGATCACCAAAGTTAAGCAACGTCGAATTTGGTTAGTGCTTAGATGATTGATCCCTTGGGAATACCAAGTGCTGTAAGATTGGATACACGGGTCGTGTAATATATAAAGGCTCAGAATTGTTAATCGGAGAATCGAGTATCAATTAATGTTGGGTTCGTTATATTCACTTACGCGCTAATTCCCTTGGGAAAGATATGAATCCACCTCTTCTTCCTCCAGCTAGGGGTTAATCAGTAAAACATGTATCATGAAATCATTATCTCTAAATAAAAAAAATTCTTCAGACTAAAAATATCAGAAAACGAATATTAGAAATTCTTACAAAGTAAAAATATTAGAAAATGAATCTTTCAATGAAATACTGATTAGCTGCACAGGTATGTCTTTTAGATTTATTTGCATTCTCTGGAATACAAATATATAGAAGCTACCGGTCTATAAACTGAGGGATCAGTTTATATATTGATTGCAATATAAAATTGATCCCCCACTTTATATCCACTTGTAATTTCTAGGTTGTTAATAAGCTGTAGAAAATGAATCTTTCAATGAAATACTGATTAGCTGCGCAGGTATGTCGTTTAGATTTATTTGCATTCTTTGGAATACAAATATATAGAAGCTACCGGGCCATAAATTGAGGGATCAGTTTATATATTGATTGTAATGTAGAATTGATCCCCCACTTTATATACATTTTATATTTTTTGTTTTTTATCCAATTCTTATTATAATAGATATGAATCCACCTCTTCTCCCTCCAGCTATGGGTTAATTAGTAAGATTATTAAATCATTAGTACATCCAAAAAAGAAAATTCTTACGATCTAAAAATATTTTCCGACTTGCAAAGGTTTTATAAGCCGTACAAAACGAATGAATCAATCAATCTTTGTGAGTTTGCAGCGCCAGTCAATAGGGTACAAGTGAGGATTGTCACCTTTAGGACTTAAAGGAAACATTCGCTTGAAACCATTTTAAATCATTTATCTGAGAAAACGGTTGCATACAGAAGATTGTTTGGACACAGCTGTAGGAGTTGTACATCATACAGGAAATCCAGTTCAAATTATAACCCTTCCAGTTAAGACCCGCCACGTCACGTACATCGAAGCGAGCCAACTTCATTCCCTTCGTATTCCATTAGTAAGGAGGAAGTTCCACTGAGATAGCTTCTTCCCAAAAACTGTTTCTTTGCGGAAGAGAATCCCAGGAGGAGGATTTCCCAGCAACTATAGGCTTACGACTATATCCCGTTGAAACACTAGTTCTCGTACGTTCACTGTTAAGCAACATCGAACCTAGTAAGTATCTATATGGGTAACCACTGGAGAATACCAGGTACTGTAAGCTTGGATATGCAGGTGGTGTAATGGATAACTGCGACGTTTTTGGTCGTTGTACGTTCAACTGAACCCTTTATTTCGGCCACCAGAGTAGATTGTTCAAGTTCCACGTGCCATGCCTCTTCCTGATGTCTATGTATCAGTTATCCTCCCTTAACTCGGTATTGAACTCACAACTGGATCTCCAGCCAACGCTTGTATCCACTGAGCCATGTGTCCATTTTGGGGACTTAATTTAAACTTAATTGTCTCGGTAATAATGAAACAAATTCCGTCAATTATTTTGTCCATTTCATAATGTGTGACGTCATTTGTTTACATTTGGATACGCTTTGAGCAGATATGAATGTACGTGTATGGAAGATTGTAGTTTAAAGACAGTAAAATGCTAACCGAACGCTCCTCTGTGGTCAAATCGGTTAAAGGCACGTCAGGCCATATGACGGTTCCGTATAGGTTACAGGTTCGATTCCTGTCGGAGGACGAATATTTTCTATGAAAATTTCTCGGATGTTATTAATACTGTTTATTATAAAACAGAGAATTTACTTAAATATTTGTATCTATAAAAAGAATGTATAAACATAAAAATGTCTTAAAATAATTGTCGGACTTTGTCCATTTCATAATGCATACAGTTATGTTTAAAATATATTTAGTTGAAGCCATAAAATTGTGTTCAAAATATTTAGATTTCGGCATTAAGTAACCCATAGAGGTGTTGATATGTCGCTAAACAAAATCTACCAAACTGACCAAATCATAGGAATCGCCTTGAAAATCATGATTAATGTATAAACCTACAGACTGCTTTAAGAAACTCTACCATCGGTTGTGGAATGTCAAATTAATTGCCTTGGAAATCACGATGCCGAACTCCTGTTATTTTAACGCATATTTATGACTTCAAATCCTGGACCCCTCGCAGAAGTGTATTCATCAGCTTGATGCCGTCTATAAGCAGTGCTTTGTACAATCTGTGGCTATACCCTGGAATACAAAATATCTAATGATTATCTGTTTTCAAAGTGTGAAATCAGAGTAGGAGAGACATTTCTAATGCAAGCGTTATTTGGATGGGCGCATGAGTGATGAAAGGGCACTGAAGATTCCCAGGTACAATCAATTGTATGACGGTTCTCGGAAGACCCATGTGAAATGATGAGTGCAAAACTTAAAATCTATGGCCGTTTCCCTGTCATCCTTGGAAGAAGTGACTTCTGTTCGTGGCAAGTGAAGGAATGTGATATTTCAGGATTTTCGGAGATTATTTCAAGCAACTTGAGGTCTTTTATTCGACTGAACTTGCCAGAATGGCCTGATCTGAACAAATCTGGCAGCTGGGTCAAATGTCTGTCAATTGTAAGTTAAGTCCAATATTTGATTTATAATTGCTTGGAGATCTTTTTAAACCCCTTCTCTGAATCACATGAATCTATTAACTTCTTTTAAGGCCTCAGATTAGGTCTTTTGTTATCTGATGATAACACTCACTTAAACAATAAAGAGCAAATCAAACTAAATGCCTGAAGTTTAAACAAGAGAAGCTCCTCTAAAATCCTCATTGGCAATTTTCTAATCATTCGTATCTGATGTGGTACAAGAACTTGTAAATAAACATCACTGTTGATTGAAAAGCCTTCGCTTTTCAAAATGGACTCCCAATTTTCCTCTAATGTAAAGTGCTTCATTGGAAACCAAGAAAAGTCCATTAAAACTAAAAAGCTATCTTTCATTGTCTATTACATTAGAAATGCCTGTGTAAAAGAAAATCAGTTGCTTAAAATTACGTTATTCCAATATATATATATATATATATATACATATATATACATATTTATGTATATATATATATATATATATATATATATATATATATATATATATAGCCAGATAAACCTATCAAGGTTTCACCTAAGCGAATCGTCAGGGAAAGCTTTCCCTGACGATTCGCTTAGGTAAAACCTTGATAGGTTTGTCTGGCTCCCTAGGTTTGACTAGGTCTGCTCTACTTTTGTATTGAGCACTTTTTAAGTTAGTTGATTACTCGTATCGTTTTTTTTTCTTTGGGCTTTGGACCTGTATGCTGTACGATTATTTTCGACAGGCGTTCATGTTCATAGCTCTTTCTCTTTTTTTTTAAACCATTTTTCCTTCGAAATTGATTTGATCATTAGCAAATCAAGAAACCGAAGGTTTTCCGAGACGAGTGTAGTTACCTATATATATATATATATATATATATATATATATATATATATATATATATATATATATACCCTTGTGCAAATTAATTGAAAGAAACGAATAATGCTCTCATTATTGACCCTTTTTTTCGTTTTTTTTTTTTTTTTTTTTTTCAATGAAACATGTTAGCACATGTTAGTACTTCGTATGTCCATTCCACGAAGTCGTTACTTGCAGATTGACTACAGATTCTCGATTGGATTAAATTTCCCACTCCAGTATAGTACTTAGATTTATTTACTAGTAAAGCTTGTGTGTTCGTGCAGCGTTACAATTTTCGTACGCTCCTTGGGGTAACGTCCATCGCAGACAATGGTCGTAGGACAAGTAATCGACAAATGAAACAATAGTGTCCGGGCGTGATAAAAATCTGATGCAATCACGGATGACGCAATATATTTCAAGCCAAACAAATTTCATCACACACCCCGAAAATAGATTCATATTACTGCACACCACTGCAAATGACCTAATATGAGGAAAAATAGAAATCGATTATATCCTGTCACTCTAGTGAGTCTAAAACTGATCGTATGATGAAAGAAAGAAAACTAAAGCGTTTTTTCTCGACTAATTTTCATAAGAGTGCATAAGTGTGTGTGCGTGTGTTAAGCCTAAAATTTTAATGGAAATAAAATATATTTTGGTAAAATAATTTCTATATTTGGCAAAATAATTTTTAAAATGAAGTCCCAGCCAGTATTTGTGCGTGAATTAAATAAAAAGGAGAAACTTTTCCACTTTTGAAAAAAATAAGAAAAAAAATACAATCAATACGGAGCCAATATCTGTAACCCATTAATGACCACCGTGAAATCTGATATTAATTACAAAAATTAAATAAATAATATTAATATAAATAATAATAATAAATAATAAATAGTATTTTATTAAATAAAATAAATTTAAATAATATTTTATTAAATAACTAATTTTATTAAATAATAATAAATATATATTATATATATATAATAAATAATAATATAAATTAAATAAATAATCTGATATTAATTATGAAAATTAAATAAAAATTAAAACAAAAATTTTATATTAATTATGCCTTTTTTAATATAGTCGATATTGCTTCTAAGTTTTTAATATATACGTTAATAATTATAGGTTTCTGAAAAAGCTGATATTGCTTCTAATTTTATAAAATATACGTTATTAATTCTAGGTTTCTGAAAAGCAGTTTTGAATAAGTTTTTTTTTTAACCTATAACTCAATAATGCTTATGGTCTGAAGATAGGAAGGTCGCATTAACAAATTAAATTATGAATTTCAATCATTGCAGAGCAGACTTGCTACCAAAACATTTGCATTTTTAATTAAATAATCTTAAAAACTAAATAAATTCTTTATTCATCTGTTGCACTTTTCTTGTGATTCTGGAATTTCAGACGTCAAGGTAATTCTGCAGTTGCAAACGGTATTTCAATTCCATAACTTTTGACTTTCATTCTACCCACCTCTGTAATGGCCGTCTGATGATATCGTATTCTTATCTAACTGCCAATAAGTAAAACTGATTGCACTGGCATGATATTCAATCCGCTTTGAACTTTTACTAAGATCTCAGAGATAAGAAGTTGAGAATCTTCATCTGTTTTCTACCTTCATGAAAAGAAGCACGTGTTGAATGTAAGCTCGATGGTTATAGAAATCTAGTGGAAAGCGTGAGGCTAAAGTTTCAGATTCACCTACTCGATTAAATCTCAGGTTTGATTCATTGATTTGCTTTTTACTATCTGTCTTATGATTACTTGCATTATTTACATTACTCGGACTGTTATCCTCATCTTCATTGCCATATTCACAACGTTTCGGCCGTTGTACACTCTGGCCGTCTTCAAGTGCTTGGAATTTCGAACCGAACCCTTTATTTCGTACACCGGGGTAGGTTGTTCTAGTTCCATGTGTCATGCCTCTTCTTAATGTCTCAGTTATTCCCCTTTAACTCAACTCGCCGTTTTATTTTTTATTTTTATTTTTATTTTTTTTGGTTTACCCCTGCTGTGGCCTGGTATTGGACAAATAACTCTTTGGGTCTAGTCACTGGATCTAACCACTGGGTCATATATCCTTCAGGGCATATCTGCATGAATTTTTGGGACTTATAAACCTAATGTTTCACCAACCATTTTTACCAGTGCTCATATTGCAATTTTTCTGTTATTATTATTCCATTTTTTTACCAGAGCTTATATTGCAATTATTGTTGTTCGTCATTGTTTGGACAGTTAAGTTAAAAAGAAATAACTGAGACATCCGGAAGAGGTATGGTACGTGGAACTAGAACCATTTACCCCGGTAGACGAAATAAAGGGTTCGGTTCGAAATTCCAGTCACCTGAAGAAGGCCGGAGCATACAACGGCCGAAACGTTGTTCTTTACTATCTATTAACATTTTGTACGTTATTTAAAGTCAGAAAATATTTTTAGATTGAAATAATATTTTGGAAGATAATAATGATTTTACTGATTCATGTCCAACTGATTAATCGATAGCTTGAGGGATAAGTGGATTTATACCTTTCCCCGAGGGTATTTGTGCGTAAGTCAATCTAAAGTACACGACTGGAATTGAAACTAGCTTCTCCGATTTATCATTCCGAGCTTCTTTACACCACTCGCACATCCAAGCTTACATCTTGTCTTCAATCTGTTCTGTGAATATCAAATTTTCCAAGCCCTCTCTCCTCATTATGCGCCCCGGAAATTTCAACTGTCTCATTCTGATGTTAAATATAAGTGTCCTTTTTCTTTTCATTTTCTCTAATACATCGGCGTTGCTCATATATTCGGTCCATTCTCGGCATCCTTCTGTAGAACCACATGGAGTGTAGTAGTTCGCGGAGGAAAGCTGCTCGAGTGGAACCCATCAATAGAATACGGAGGGAATGAGGGTGAT
The DNA here is from genome assembly GCA_963932145.1 of Acanthosepion lycidas. NCBI lineage: Eukaryota > Metazoa > Mollusca > Cephalopoda > Sepiida > Sepiidae > Acanthosepion > Acanthosepion lycidas. The sequence goes on from OZ010587.1 coordinate 13,021,586, forward strand.
TCACTACACTGGGCATGGCATGGTGGCTCTTAGCCGTGAAGGTTAGAACTGATGGAACTAAAGAATGTAGTTCGTCTGAGCACTTTCCAAGGCAGTAGCGATACAGCAGTGTGAAGCTTGCGACATCTTGCCTGTGATAGAGATGTTGTAGAATGGAGAATAATTCCTCACATACAAGGAAGAGAAGACGCTTTGGGACTCTATAGAGATTCGAAAGTGATGACTAGATAGCTCCTGCCAAAATATGACAGCAATACTCCATTTTGGTTCTGATCTGGCTCTTACAAAGGTAGAGGATAGCACGAGGAGTCAGGTACTTACTGGAGCGATACAGGGAAACGACCATTTTTCTTGGGTCTTTAGCGATGGATCGTATGTACGAGTTTCATTTAAAGTCAGGATTGAGTCTGAGGCCCAATAGTCACTCAAGGCACGGTACTCTCCCTGAGGGAACATCCATTCATCAAATCCGACAGGATTGAAAGTGGGGTATCCGTTTTCTGTTACTATTAAGTAATCAAATGATCCCAGATAACTGGGGAAAATAGAATTAAAGTCATACGTGTGAAAACTTAATAATATTAACGACATAACAAATTATGTCTTCACTGAGACAACATGTTGTCGAAACTCATTACCAAGTATTAAGATGTTCATCGACATTTCCTTCTGTGCGAAATGAGACCTAATATTGGATCTGAAGAGATGTCAAAATCCATCGCATTGGAGTTAAGGAGATTTCAGGGAATGCAGTGCTCTGGCTTTTCTTTGGGCTCTCTTTGACTCTTCTAATTGTCTTTTGGGTTTTTTTCGGGGACTGTTCTTTTCCTATTTCCTTCCGTTTCCCAAATGACCCTATCGTTTTCTGTCCTCAGCAAATTTTAAATATATATTTATTATCAATATATCGGCGTCGTTTGTTGAATTCGTTGCCGAGTATTGGGGTGCTCATCGAAATTTCCTTCTTTGCGAAATGTGTCCTATGTTGGGTCTGCAGAGACGTCCGCAATCACCGCATGGGCAGTTAAAAAGGTTCAGGATGGGGCGGAGAGCTCTGGCTTTCTTTGGGGCTCTTTTCGTCTCTTCTATGTGCGTTTGGTCCTTTCCTTGAAAAGAAGAAATGTCTTTGAATACGAAAGGCTTAGCTACGGATTATTTGAAGCGGTCCATGTGTCACCACTCTACGGCACACACAGTTCAGCTGATACCATCCGCTGTAATTAATAGTTAGGTTCATGATGACAACTTGCATCGGGCTGTCGATTTGTTCCCCTACGTAGAACATCGCCTTGACCGGCTACTCGACGGTCGTCGGATCGTGCTTAGTTCTCTTCCATGAATCTTACCAACAGTCAATTATCGTATATATCTATCGTCGTTGGTGAAACTCGTTTTCGAGTACTAGAATGTTCATCGACATTTCTTTCAGTGTGAAATGAGTTTTATGTTGAATCTTTTTACCCTACCGCATGGTAGGGTAGAAAGATTCAGAGAATGAAAGGCACGGGCCTTTCTTTGTCTCTTCTGTCTTCTGGTGGTTTCGAAGATTGTTGTTTTTACATGGACCGCTCGTCACCAATTAGTTCTTTCTGCATCTTCCATCTCACAATTGACCCGATCGATTTCTATCCCCAGCAAGGTGTTTTTTACCTGATCCGTGAATGGGTGACATATGGCTTCAAGTAGTCTTTTGTCAGATGTGTAAAATTATATTAATGTAACACTCCTCTCTTTATTCATGACGCTTTAGAAGTGGTGATTCCTGGTCAAGATACCTTGACGGAGCCCAACCTTCTCAAGGCTGGTTTTGAATTTCTTCTCTTAGACTGGTTGCCACCCAAGGCTATAGAATCCAATCAATCCTGCTATTTACTCATAGCTGGAGAGAAGAAGAGGATTCATACCTTTCTCAAAAGTATTAACATGTAAGTGAATCTAATGGATCCGACTGGAATTCGAACTCGGCTCTCTGATTCCTCAACCCGAGCCGCTATCCATTACTCCATCGTGCCCACTCCTCTATGGATCCGTTTTCTATAGATATTAAGTAATAATTTGATGCCCCTCATAATTATTATATTATATATTAATATAATAATTGGAAATATTTTTTATATCATTGATGAATTAGTATGTCTGATGTTGACATAAAGTGGGGGATCAGTATTCTATTGTCGTTAAGTAATAAACTGATCCTCATAGAATTACTACATAATAATATATTACTTGGAAAATATATTTTATAATATTTGAGAACTCTATAATAGTAACGACTTAAGCATATTCGCCGGGTGTGACAGTGTGGAGTAATCGGTAGCAAGGCTAATCGGGTTGATTATCATTGCGGAGTATCGAGAGTTCGATCCTCACGAGGTCTTATATACAAGATTTAATATGAAATATCCAGATAAGGATTAACATGTGAAATAGCTTAAAAATGTTATAAGGCTTAGTTTTCAGATTCTTTGTAAGTCTATCGTCAGGACGCATGGTTTTTCTTTGGATATCGATGTTCCCACCTATGTGTACATGAATAAGATTTCAGAAAAGAGTTATCAAAACCCGACAAATTGGAAAACAGATCTGACGAAAAAAGAGAAAAATTATGATTTATGTATTTGAAACGAAACTTATTTAATATGATTTCTTTCTTTCATAGTTTCTACATGTAACAGATATTCACTGGGTATTGCAATAACTTTTTCTTTTTTATTTACAATAATATTCACCTTGTACAAGGCCCAAGAGCCACTCGACATAGACTTGGTTTGTAGTGTTTGTTTAACGGCATATCAATACCTAATGAGTTATTTAATGCCGAAATGTTATTTTCTTGTAAACTTTGGTATATTTTTTTTATTTTGTAGGCACGGCAGAATAATGAATAGTGGCTCCGATTGAGTCGAGTTCGAATTCTAGTCGAATCCATTAAATTCACTTAACGTGCTGATACCATTGATAAAAGTATAAAACGTCGTCTCCCCCCCCCCACTCCCAGCTATGGGTAAATAGCAGGACAGACCGGGTTATATAGCCTTGGATGGCAACTGGCTTACCGCGGAAAGAAATGGTAACCTACTGCGGGAAAATAATCTGCCTCGTCAGTTATGTATCGAAAGATACATGATCGCCTAAGCGTGTATCACGCTTGGTACATAACTGACTGCAGATAATTGTTGTTGTTTTTTCCAATAAAGTATGGCTGGTAATTTTTTCTAATGTATTTTTATATTTTCATGTTTTGATTCAAGTTTGACGAGTTCACTATTTACCCATAGCCGGGACCCTGACTGGTGCTACCACCCCGGGTCAGGGTGAACCTGGGAACAACAGCAGTTAGGTGGTGGTTCAACGCTCAATAGATGGGTACACACAGTAAGGGGTTCAGTTTATACGGATATATGGAGAAGATAACGGTTAACCCAAGATTTGAGCAGGTTAAGATTATAGGGATCGGGGAAGATTATAGGGATCAGTTCAACGGTGGCTCGACTGGAACATCCATTTGCCCATACTTGTCTAGTAGGTTCTTTCTACCTTTCTATGTGCTATATGCCATTAGAACATGGATGGTTATGACTCCCCACAGCTTCCTTTATTTTATTAAGCTCAGTAATACTTGCTCCTTTATGACCAAACTATGTCTTTGTGGCATTTGTTCCTCCATCTATTTGCTTGAGTTTTTCAAGCCTGTTCTCTCTTTGTATGCGCCATATGCATTCAATATGTGAACATCATGGCTCTCCACAGCTTCCTATCCTTTGTTGCTCGCAGTAATTCTTGTTCTTTTATGACTCCTTTTTTCTTTATAGTTCTTGATCCTGCATCCATTTGCTCAAAATTGTTAAGTAGTTTCTCTCTCTTTCTTCTTCTTCTGTGAACTATATCACATTCTGAACACTGGCGGTCATGGCTCTCCACAGCTTCATTTTTATGGTCTCAGTAATATTTGCTACTCCAACACATCACTTCATCTTTATGGTAGGTGTTCTTCCATCCATTTACTCAAAACAGTCATGTAAATTATTTCACTCTCTCTCTCTCTCTCTCTCTCTCTCTCTCTATCTATCTATCTATCTATCTATCTCGTGTCCCTTTAAAATGCGGATGAGCATAATTCTCCCCAGCTTCCTTTATTGTCTTGCTATTAGTAATATTTGCTCGTTTAAGACACCGCTTCCATTTTTTCTTCCTCCAAACCTTGTTAACTGAGATCTTTCTTTTTTCTGTATGCTGTGTCCGTTCATGAGGTGAACGATCATGTATCTCCACAGCTTCCTGATTTTTATGAGTTCTTTTTCTCTTTATGGTACTTGTTCATTCGTCCATTCGCTTAAACAGGTCAAATAAAATACTCGCTATATTGTCTTCTGATTCTCTTGCTTTGCTATATTGCTGCTTGGCTCAAATATGGTGACGAACACTTATATATAAAAATATATAATTATCTTTATTGTTAGAGTTGCAGCGATTGGGTAGAGTAAGGTTAGGATTGCGCACACAGGAATTGACGGAGACAAATCTTCTGTGAACCTCTAACCAGCTTCTCTGTCCAGATCAAGAATCAGACCGGTTAAATAACATTTAGACACCTACGCAACTTCACGTGGTTACGCCATCTTCCTGTATGTCGCCTACGCAACTTTGCGTGGTTACGTCTCTTGTGGCATGGGCCCACGCAAGCACGCATTTCCTTACGCTTAGGATACTTATGCACCCCATTTATTCATGGCTCATGACACCTGTACGTCCTGTTTATTTTAGCCACCGGATGCATTTTCTGTTTATTTTATCACCAGTTCCGATTTCCACTCACTAATTCAGCGGAAGTAAGACCAAAGGTTTTTTCCCTAACTAATATCCAAACACAGTGACTCTTAAATTCTCCAAGCCTTCTTTCCTCTTTAAATATCACAGAAAGTTCATCTAGCTCTTTCTGACTGTTAGCGACGGTTTCTTTGTAGCTGTTATTCTTTTAAAAATATCCTCATTTGTCGCATTCTTTTTCTATGTATTGTTAATATTCCTCTGTACAAACATTCCTCGTTTACCTTAAGTCATCTTTTTTTATTTGTGACGAAATTTTCCCTCTTTCAATACCATATTGTAGAGCAGACATCTTTTAGCATTCCAATGTTCTGCTTTTTGCCTTTTACTTTCTTTCTTTTTTTCTTTGGTTTTACTTTTATTATTTTACTTTTTATCGCTACTTTTTTACTCTTTGATTTTATTTCTGGAAATTAACTTTCGCATTTTACTAAGCTTCTACGCGTTTCGGTATCAAGTTATTCTGTCTCAGTTCTTCCACTGCCCAAATAGTTGAATTACCGCAATTACAGCATTCTAAAAATCAGTTTCCTTTATTATTATTATTAGTAGTATTATTATTTTCCTGGGTCTCCAATGTCTTTAACAACTTCTTCACCGCCCTACGCCACATTTCTCAAGATTTGACATTTCAGAGCCAATTTAGAAGAGATTCATTCTACTTTTCGCGTAAATTCCCCAAATGTTTTCACTCTAAGAAACTGACACGTTTGCCAGTGTTTTTTGCTTAAATTTGTGTGTATCCCCATAACTGCAAGAGAGCTTGAGAAAGGTGACCTGTTGCATATATATGCACACACACACACACACACTCTCTCTCTCTCTCTCTCTCACACACACACACACACATACGTGCACACAATCTCTACACAAACATATTCACGCCGGCACACATACACGGGTACACACGCACACCACGCAAACACATACACAACCAGCGTAAACATACACAGACGTAAACACACATATAAAACGCAAATACACACACACGCACATACTAGACAAACACATGCACACACACAATAAACACACATGCACACTAAAAACAGACACGCACACACTCCTCAAAGAGAAACACACACATGCACCGCAAATACACACACGCACATACTAGACAAATATACACACACACACACACCATAAACACACATGCACATTAAAAAAAGACACGTACACACACCACAAAGAGAAACACACGCATACACCGCAAATACACACACACGCACACATACACACCATAAACACATATGCACACTATAAACAGGCACGCACACACGCCACAAAAAGAAACATGCACATACACCGCAAATACACACACACGCACATACTATACAAACATATGCACACACACATGCCATAAACACATATGCACACTAAAACAGACACGCACACACATCATAAAATGAAACACACAAATACGCCGCAAATACATTGATTGCTTCAAACATTCTCTATGGCTTATCAACCATTTCCAGGTTATTTAAAGCCAGAAAATATTTTTTGATTGTAACAATTTTTCTCCATTTTTTTTTAAATATAATAGTGATTTTTAAAAGTCCTACTAATTAACTCATAACAGGACCGGGGAGAGAATGAGTTGGATCTCAAACCTTTCCCCAGGGTATTTGCACGTAAGTAAATATAACGAACCTAACTGGAATTGGAACTCTGCTCTCGGATTAATAATTCCGAACGAGTATTCATTATACTACCCGCACATTCAAACTTACAGCACTTGGCATTCCTAAGCGACCACTCATCTAGGTACTGACCAGGTTCGATGTTGTTTAACTTCGCTGATTGTATGGGAACCAATGTTTCAACGTAATATGCTGGTAAGCCTACACACACAGATACATTACATGAACAGACAGACGCACACAAATATTCACACACTCATACCAACAAACATCGCGCACACACATACACGTTACAGTTAATATCAGATTGGTTTAATTAATACTGAAGCAGTTCTCGGGTGCGTAGATATTATATGACGAGGAACAACATTCGCGTCCTGTGTATGACGATAAATTACCTCCGGCAGCAAAGGCTATAATGAGGTGATTTTGAAATGTGTGGAACCACCTCTTAATTGCTGCTGTTCCCGGGTCTACTCTGACCTGAGGTGGTAACAGCTGTTAGGGTCCGAGCTATGTACAAATAGTTAAACCACAACCTGGAGTCAAAATGCCAGGAATGTGTAAAAATAGGTGTTAATACCAGCAATACAATTTTGAAAAAAATTATTGCCAGCAATACATTTAAAAAAAAAAATGGAATATTACTAGCAATACGTTTTTGAAGAAGAAAATTACCAGCAATATATTTTGGGGAAAAAATATTACCAGCCATAAAAATCTTGTCAGCATTACATAACCCATTGAGGTTGATATACCCTAAATCAAACCAAACCAAACGTTGATCTTTAAAAAGAAACAATTCTAAATACAAAAACTGAGTTAAAATCAAATTTCTACAGCATGTAAATTCTCAAGAACAAAAAAGAAATGTATGATTTCAATCATCATATGCTTAGGTTCTATTGAAATTCTAATCATCGCTTTTTAAAACAACAGCCATTCATCATTATCATCACCATCATCCTTCGACATCCCTATGGTTGCCCGGAACTCCATTGACAATCCCTTTTTATACTGTTCGTTCCTGTATTGCTGTCCCCAGATCCCCAATATCCAACCCTGAATCCCGCCTGGGAAATTCAACTTTCGTGAGAAGACACTTCCAGAAGAATGCCATAAGAGTAAGGATGAGATGATTTCCCTGTCCGCTCGGTGGCAGTGGCCGGCAAACTGTAATCGATTTTACTTGATCTTAAGAGAGATTGGCCTCAGTTCTCTGTAAATTGTGTTAAGCGTTTCATGGGATGTCCAACTGATGTGATGGATTTTTCTAAGTAGATTTGTATATGTTCCATCCAGTCGTCTTTCAAGACGGGCAGATAATGTCTAAATTTCTGATCCATACAGTAGAACTGGTTCAATCAACGACGACACCTAGATGCGAATCTAGTAGTACTCTTAAATTCTTGCGGTCGAGGAGTAGCACTCATTCATCATCCTCGCCATCCTTTCCTCCTCTCTATCGTTGATCGGAACTCCATTGGCAATCCCTTTCCACTCTGTTCGTTCATGCATTGCTGTCCCCAGATCCCCAATGTCCAAAACCTGAGTCCCCAGCTATGTAGGAACCAGCTTTCATTTCAGTTGACAGCTCCTGTTGGAACCAGGCTTGTTGCAAATCTAATGTGCTCTTGTATCTAAATTTACGTCCAATTGAGAGCATGTTAGGGACATGTTTTCTTTTCAACTGAAACTTCTCTTGTCAGAACATTTTTTTAATTGACAGTTCCCTTGTAGAAGACATTGTTTCTTTTCGTTTGAAAGTTCCTGTAGGAGACATAATGCTTTAAATCAATTGACGGCTCTGTTGTTGGAACCATGCTTGTTTTATATTGTTAGCTGTCTTGTTGGAGATGTTTCAACTGACAACTCTCTCATTGGATACGCGTTTTCCTTTCAAGTGGCAGCTCTCCATAGTTTTACAACCAGTTTTACACAAACAAACACCCACAGAAAGAGACAGAGACAGACAAACAAACAGACAGAGAAAAATAACTGATAGGGCGGAAGAAAAATGTTTTTAAAATTGCATATTTTAAAAACATCTTTCTCTCGCTCTTATCTTTGAAAACATAAATTTTATGTTATCACTAAGAACACTATTCACTGGTTCCAATAGGAAATACTCAACTTCAACAACATTGTCTTGTTTGGTTTCCTTGTCTTCACTTAGGTGAGCAATTCTGCTATCGTCTGCCCATCCAACTGCCTTTGTCTCGTCTCTCCAGATTCTTACTTTTGTCAACGTCTGTATTTATTTCTTCTAAGAAAAAAAATCTTTTCACAAAAACTGCGAGAATTAAAAAGAAAAAAAAATATCGTTGAGTTTCGTATATCTAGGTTATTGCCATCCATGCGAGGCGAGAAAAATTGAACGCCGACAATAAAAAAGGAAATGGTGGATTTGGCAAACAGACTGGCAGTTCAATACGTTATCAAAGAATGTCGCATCTGCAACAGATTCCATGTCTTATACAAGGTTATCTTTGGATGAAAACTTTGTTTACTGGAATCAAAAAGACAGATTAAAAGAGAGAATGTGCAAACGAAACAATGTTGTTAAAGCGAAAAGAATCAGGGAAAAAAAAAGATTTCCAAGAATAACAGAAGAAATAAAGATAAGAGTAGGGGATAAAGATTATAGGACAAGTAGAAAGGGTGAAAATATGGTAAGAATAAAAATAATGAAGAGGAAAAGAATAAGACGATGTTGTGGTTAAAGAAGAAAAAGAAAAAAGACGAAAAGAGAAGAAGAAGAAGAAGAAGAAGAAAAGACGAAAAGAGAAGAAGAAGAAGAAGAAGAAGAAGAAGAAGAAGAAGAAGAAGAAGAAGAAGAAGAAGAAGAAGAAAAGACGAAAAGAGAAGAAGAAGAAGAATGAGTGGAAGGTGGAGGAGTACAAAAGAATAAAAAAGAAGTAGAAATAAGAGAGAATTGTGAGAAAATTTGAAGACGATGATGAGCAAGAGAAAGAAATAAGCGCAGAATAGAAAGGTACAATAAAAGAAAGAAAGAAAGAAAGAAAGAAAGGGAAAAAAGAAAGAAAGAAAGCAAGTGAAAAACGAAAGAAAGAAAGAAAATGAAACGAAAGAAAGAAAGAAAGAAAGAAAGAAAGGTAAAAGAAAGAAAGGAATTACGATTTTCCGTGCGAGAAGGAATTAATGCGACAAAGTGAAATGAAAGGGAATGTTTATGTTAAATAAAGGGGAAAAAAGGATGAAGAGAGAAGAAAAGAAAAAGGAAAAGGCAAAAGAAAAAGGGGTAAAGAAGAAGGAGGAGGTGAAAAACAGGACATGGAATGAGAAAGAAAGAGAGCACGAAACCTTGTTAATATTAAAAAAAAAAAAATCACAGAAGCAATTCCACACTGCGTGAATATTTTTTTTCTTAGCCGTTCTTGTTGGTCGGGCGTCTAGCACCACTTTTTCCACCCCGACCCAGCACAACATTGGCATCCACTCCGGTCGCTTCAGTTCAGGAAGCAGACATCAATGTAAACAAGCGTAGAGAATAAACTGGGCGCCTTACAGTAGTGGGCCCCCTTAAGACATGTGCACACCACTAATCTCCAGAGAATTCCAAATGTTATTTGCTTCACAATTTATATTACAAGCTGAGTCGTGCGCAGTAGAGTAATGGTTAACGAACTTGCTTCAGTCGTGTGTCCCATCCTTCAACTAAACGAAGCTTATTAAATCATAATTTAGATTATAAGGCACTTGCGACCGAGTGACAAAATTGAATTGAATGTATATTCCGAAAATTTTAAATAAACAGTATCTTCTTCATCTATGTACCATTTTCTTCAGGACGTTGGTGATCATTGCTCTCCACAATGATTCCTTCGAAACTCATAATAACGTTTTTTTTTATTTTTACTCATTTCTCCTAAAACTTTTTCATCATCCACTCACTCAAGCTCACTAAGAAGGTTACGCATTGTTTTCCTCTGACCCTGTTACTTTCAATCTGCCTGTGAGTTTCAGATTTTCCAAGCTGCCTTTCCTCATTATGTACTCTAGAAACTTCAACCGTCTCTTTCTGGTGTTAAATAATAGTTTCCTTTCTGTTTCTATTTTCTCTAAACTTCATCGATTAGCAGCACATTAACATCTCTATGGGTTATTTAGTGCTGAAATGTAAATGTTCTAAACTCAGTTTTATAGCTTTAACTAAATATATTTTGAACGCAAATAGATGCCTTCAACTACAGATAAAATGTATTGTTCATTTTACTATAAGGAAATGTATTATTCGTAATTATTGGCAATTCTATTATGAAATGTATGATTGGTAATTTTAAAATAAATAGGCATTCCCGGTAATTTTAATATAAAAATATATTTTTAGACTTTCATAGTGTTTTCTTTGGAAGGTCAGTATTTGCCCATACCTAGGGTCCTAACTAATTCGTTCTATAAATTGAGCTGTGATTAGGTGTTGCTTAATTGTTGATGATTTTATTGTTGATGATACTACAGCCATATTGTATGACGATAAACTACATCGGGCAAGAAGGCTTCCGATTGGGAGATTGGAGGTTTAGAGGAGCGTAGAACTGCCTCTTAATTACTGTTGTTCCGAGATAAAACTTGACTCGAGGTAGTAGACGTTTAGAGGAGCGTGGAACTGCCTCTTATTTCCTGTTGTTCCCAGGTCAACCTTGACTCGAGGTGGTAGAGCTTTTGAGGAGCGTAGAACTGCCTCTTAATTACTGTTGTTACCAGATAAAACTTGACTCGAGGTTGTCCTGTTGTTCCCTGGTCGCCTTCCCTTTGTCTACTCTTCTATTCTGTCATGTACATTCTTTGAATTTATTGACTCTGGTACTCTCCGAAAATTTTTACCGAAGCAATCAACATATTGATTGAATCCCTATTAATATATGCCCGCAAAAATATTTTACATGGCCGGGTAGATAAACTAAAAAAAATGTCCAATAGATAATAGAATTCACTTATGAAACGAAAAAAAAAAAACTTTACTTTCATGTGACACGTATTGGGAACAGCCTAAATCTAAGTCTCCATCGCAAATCACCTAATAAAAATGATCTCATAAATTTCTATTCTCACCATAACAACAAAATAAATCTGCAATAGTCCTTGGATTCTATTTAAAAGCTCTCTGAATTTCTGGATCTCAGTATTTACATGATGACGAAAATATATTGAAAATACATTTACTTGCCTCCAATACACTAATGATTTAATATTCAAAGCGAAACAAAAAAAAGACGTCGATAATCAAATCAAGACTGTCCATTCAGTATACGGAAATCTATTCAAGAGTTACTTCGACAGTGCTGGGCTAACACAAACGACCAAGCTCGTGGTCTACCGAGCTGATGTAATCTCGACTCTCCTGTACGCCTGTGAAAAAACCTGGGTACTCTACTGAAGAAACATCCACAAACTTGAAAGATTCCATCACATAAAACTTCGTCGAATCTCGCGGAACACGTGACAGGACCGGATAACGAACAACGAAGTTCTCATCCGCGCAAAGATGGAGAGCCTAGAAACCATTGTGATTTGCCATCGACTTCGATGAATCGGCCACTCTGACCGAATACCAGACGTCCGCCTGCCCTATCAAGTCCTCTTCTAAGAACGAGCATCTGGCAAGAGAGCACATGGAGACCCAAGCTGTCGATTCAAGACCACTTGGCTGAGGATAAAAATCGATCCGGTCAATTGGGAGATGAAAACTGCAGAAAGAAAGAACCAATTGGAAATGAGCAGTCCACGAAAAGATAACTTCCTCCAAAAACACTAGAAGACAAATAAAAAAGATGAAAATATCCCAAAGAAAGGCCAGAGCTCTCATCACCTAAATACTCCTAACCTACCATACGGTGGCTGCGGACCCCTCTTCAAAACCAACATAGTACTCATTTCCCACAGAAGAAATGTCGATGAGCACCCCAATACTTGAAAACAAGTTCCTCCAACGGCTTTACATACATATATATATATATATATATATATATATATATATATATATATATGTGTGTGTGTGTGTGTATATATATATATATATATATATATATATATATATATATATATATATATATATATATATATATAAAGTGAACATTGAAGTCAACATTCAGGTGGCCTGACGACTCCGTCAAGCATGAAACAGCTTGTCGGCTCTGAGTGTTGACATACGCTCTATCTCTGATATTGAGCACTTTATCCCATAAATATAGTACACCTTAAAACTATATTTCTTCATATATATATATATATATATATATATATATATATATATATATATATATATATATATATATTGACGATAGACATAAACCAACGGAAAATGTAACCAAGAAATCCGAATATATTGGAATAGAGAAAATGCCTTCCAGAAACTAAACTAAATATAAAGAAACAAGAGGAAATTCTTTAGTAACAAAGTTAAGAGAATCTAACGGCTACGTAATGCAAATCCTCCTATATGGCAGTGAATGCTGGACAATTTCTTCAGAGATAAAAAAGAAACTTGAAGAGAGATATAGGTCTACAGAGACTTTTATTAAGGACCAGAGACAGTTGTTGATTATTTGAACACATAATGAGGAAAGATGGATTGGGGAATTTGATACTCATATGATATTCTGAAGGCAAGAGAGGCAGAAGGGAAAGAACTATTAACCTGCTTAACGAGTTTATGTAAATGGACTGCAATACATTAACCGGAAGAGACAATAAGGTGACAGACATTGCTTAGAGCTACAGAGGGTAGAAAAAGTGGAGAGCCATGATCAGCCACGGAGCGATACGGCACATATCAACATAAGAACAAGTTATACGCACTTGTGTAATCTTAGCAGACCGTTGTCTAGCATCAGTACTACAAACAACTTTTGCATTTTACTATTTTGGCCCCAGTTTGTGTATACAAATGTCATCTACTAAATATGACAACTCTAAACCTCAATAGCAAGACTGCCTAGTTGCAAGCAAAAGGGACAGCCTAACATACAAATTACAAATCGGGGATACCAAAATCAATCAAGTAGAAAAATTTAAATATCAGGGAAGTATTTTAACAGAAAATGGTAAGGTCAACACTGAAATCCGAAGGTGCAATGTCATAACCAAAGATGCATTCCAAAAGCTAAGCAGAGTATCGGGAAAACAGAAAAACTTCGTTAGAAATAAAGAAAATAGTGCTGTAATATCAGTCCTGGCACTGAATACTGAGAAATCTCCTCACAGATGAACAAAAGACTTAAAGCAACAGGAATGTGGTTCTACAGAAGGATGCTGAGAATGACATGGACTGAATATGTGGGCAACGATGAAGTTTTAAAGAAAATGTAAACAAAAATGACACATACTTAACATCATGCAAGAGTCAGTTGAAATTTCCATGACATCAATGAGGGAAGGAGGTTCGGAAAATCTGTTACTCACAGGGTAGGTGAAAAGGAAAGAGGAAAACAACGTATAACCTACATAGCTTTCTTGAGTAAATGGATGGCGAGGCAAGGTTTAGAAGAGATAACAAAAAGACAAAGGAGAGGAAGCAGTAGAAATGTGATTCTACAGAAGGATGCTGAGGATATTATGGACCGAACGTGGAGCATCGGCTAAGTTTTAGAGAAAATAGAAACAGAAAGGAACTAATACTTAACACCAGAAAGATACAGTTGGAATTACAAGGGCACATAATGAGAAAAGAGGGCTTGGAAAATCTGAGACTCAAAGGACAGATTGAAGGCAAGAGGGAAGGAGGAAAACACCTACATAGCTTTCTTGAGTAAATGGATGGCGGGACAAGGTTTAGGAGAGATAACAAAAAGACCATTTTTTTAATATCTACCAAGGACAGGAAATTGTGGAGAGCTATGATCAGCATCGTCCTGAAGAGACACGGCACATAGAAGATTGCAGAACTGTTGCAGTATTTCTAAAACAAATTGTATTCTTCTTCGTCTATGTGTCGTGTCCCTTCAGGACGTGGACAATCATGACTGCACAATTTCCATCCGTTGCAGAGCCGATTTTGTCTTTTTGCGATCTCTTCTAATCCCTGTCATGCCAACCATTTACAAAACCTCGTTTGATAGTTTATTGGTTGCTTTTCTCTGTCTCTCTTGCCTTCAAGATGTCTTGTGAGTTTTAAATTTTCTAAGCCTTCTTTCCACATTATGAGCTCAATAAATTCCGTCATTAATCACGTTTTGTAGCCCATAGTATTTTTAGCATATAATATTCTCTAATTTAAATTAACGAATATTAAAAAAAAAAATATTTAAAATCATTCGCCTTTAAAGAAAAGGACAACTATGGAAGACACTAGCGTGATAAATGTAATGAAATCTTGTTAAATAAAAGTGAATTAATGTTGTTATTGTTACTGTTTTTTATATCCATGACTTTTTTATATCCATTTTCTTTTAATATTTTAAATTCGTTATGACACTATATAAATTTCTTGGCTTATGAAAAGTGCATGTACTTTAAGAAAGGATTTATTTGAAAAAATTGAGGGTATATAGTTATGTTGAGGCTCGTTTCTGTTAATGCACTTTCGAGGACTTTTCGTCTTAGTAAGTTATTTTCTATCTTAACACAGGATTTTTTGAGATTGAAATTGTAGTTAAAATTATTTCTATATATACCTAATGCGTTAGATAAATTATTACGTCGGAGATTTTTATGTTCGTAAGTTCATTTATTTTATTTCTATAAGTTTCATTAGTGTATAGTTACAAGCAACTGTTACAGGTTATGTCAGCTTCAAAATTATTCTTATTATAGATATTTTTTGGTTCTGATCATTTCCATAATAGTTCCGGATGGAGTTGCAATTAATTTAATATTAAGATTGGCTATATTATTTTTAATAGTAGTTTTATTTAAATTTTATGTTACTTTTTTATCATTCATTGTTTTTGACGATGAGAAAAATAAACACCGAAATATACTCACGACTCTAGTCTCTTCGTAAAATGCTGATAATTGCAAATGTTACCAATTTCATTTCTAACGTTAATCTCTCCAACAAGAAATGTTCGTTCCTGGGACTAAATAACATTAGATTTCAGTCACTTGGGCGATCATATAATTCATGACTAACTAGGTAGATGATTTTATCGCAGTAGGTTGCCTTTTCTTTCTGCAATAGACTGGATGCCAACAAAGGCTATCGGATCTCGTCTGTCCTGATATAAAGGAAAAGAGATGGTTTCATGCCTTTCCCAATGGCTCTCGGATTTCTCATCTCGATCTGTTATCCATGTCACCACAATGCACATTAGACTTAACAGTTTAGAAAGAGAATGTCCAAAGTTTTTCAATCAGGAATTCCAATGAGTCGGGATCGTTATTATTATTATTATTATTATTATTATTATTATTATTATTATTATTATTATTATTTCCTTTAATTTCTGTTGTATACACATTTCCTTACGGGTCCCAACCAGAGACCTAAGGTCAGAAATGGCATCATGACATTTTCCATTGATCATTTTCGTAAAAACAAAAAACATCTAAGATCACACACATTTTACATAGATAAAGAAGCCCTTCGTAATATGTGAGCTGTACTTGTGAGTACAATTTTTGGTATTTCTTTTAGGCATGGGCTACCAGAGATCCCTTCGGTGAGTCTATCGGAACATTTTCCAATCAAACCGAGGGCTCCAACTACAAATGGAATTATTGCTGTCGTCATATGCCATATTTTTAGATTTACATTTCAAGATTCTTGTATTTTGATAGTTTTTTGAAGATCTTCAAAGATACATTACAATCTGTAGGGACTGCCATTTCAATAAGAAAGCACATTCTGTTTTTGTGGTCTTTGATCACAATGTCTGAATGATAGCTTTGATTGTTCTGTCTGTGTGTCTTGTAAAGTCCCAGGAAATTGTTACATGTATTATCTTTGTAACCGGGTCTGGGTGATGTTCATACTAGTTTTTTGCAGTTACTTTTGCATAAAAGTTGCATATCTTCCAGTGCAGATATTGACCCACTCTATCATGCTGAATTTTATATTCAGTGGATATTCAGTGGATGCTAACACTGTGAAACCTGATGCAAGATGATCAATTGCTTCTGGATATTTATCACAAAATCTGCGTTTCGGGTTAACACAATTCTTCTTCTTCTTCTTCTTCTTCTTCTTCTTCTTATTATTATTATTATTATTATTATTATTATTATTATTATTATTATTGTTTTTGTTGTTGTTGTTGTTGTTGTTGTTGTTATTATTATTATTCACACCTGTGTTAACTGACATATAACAGAAAATATGTCATTACACCAGATAAGGAAACTATTACAAACTGCAAGAGAAATTCCAGTATGAAATTCCAGTTTTCAACATCACCCTGTGGAAATATCTGCCAACCTCAGCAAATGCGAATTCAATAAATTATAAGGAACCTGTGCTAAACATCGTAACAACTATCAAGCAAGTTCCATAGTTCGAAGGGTGATAGCCCGGATTGTGGGGGTAACCGTGAAAATCCTCAAGACAAGCAGACAGACAGCAAAGTTCATATTGAAAGTAAGTCAGGCACTGGTGAATATTGTGATAATTAGTTTGCGCTATTCGACTCTTATTCTTAATGGCTTCCAGCGAATGAATACTTTAGGTCAAAGTTAAAGGTGGGGCATAAGGTCAGAATTAAAAATATTCTTGTGGGTATGTCTTTAACTTTCGGAAAAGAGGTAATAATTTGTTTTTAAATTTCCCTAAAAAAATCATTTTTATCACCCGTTACCAACCATCGCCCGAGGAAGTCCAATCTTCCTATTGAAACATGAAAGCTTTCGTGTAGAGATTTAAAAATGTTTTTATTATAATCTCTCATAATAAAAAATATAATAATAATATTTTGCTCTACTTTGCATTGAGCACTTTTTTAAAAGTAAATGCCACGAACTGTGTTTTTTTTTATTCGATTTGTTCTTTCTCTCATTTGGATATATATATATATATATATATTAAAGAGCTGAAGAAGGCTAAACAGGCACTAGTCAACTAGTTTTTCTAACTACCTCATCGACCACCAGATTAGACAATTTCTTTCCAAATGAAATAATAACGATACTGAACAGACAAAACAATAACATCTACAATCAGTTAAGTGCCATGCGTGATACACGCTTAGTCGATCATGTATCTCTATCTGCCTCGTCAGTCATGTATCTTTATCTGGCTCGTCAGTCATGTATCGATAGAAAGATTTCGACAGTTTTTACTTTGTGTCTAGAAAAGAAAACAATTGTAAGAACACAAAAAAATTAAATAAATAGCTTAATCGCAGTACCTTGTCAGTCATCTTTAACGAAACATGTATATGTGTGTATGTGTATGTGCGTGTGTGTATGTATGTTTACAAGTACTTGCTTTCTGTCAAAGCATTTATTCTAAACAGGTTTTATCATATTGCATCTTCGCGTATAAAGCCACATTTGACCCAAGTAATAATCTTCAAATTTGACAAAAAAAACTTAAAAAAAACAATAAAAAGATTACATATTTTCCTTAATATACTGTATTTGACGGCATATAAGACGCACTTTTTTACTAAAAAAATATCTCTTAAAATTCCCCTACGTTTTGTGTGCCATATGTAGGTTTAAAGTTCCCTATAGTTAGCCGAAATTAGCTAACTGGCAACTCCTATTAGCTTAGACTTTAGAGTAACTTTCATATACATATTGGCATTATTTAAAATGCTATTATGCAGATTAAAAGTGTTATCATTGATAATATTCATTATATTAATTTCATCATGTTTAATATTAGTATTTTTTTTCACTAAAATTATATGCAATAAATTCAAATTATATATTTGTAAAATGGATTTGTTTCATTAATATTTTTCTTGTAATAACTTCCGGTTGCATTGATATCAATACAATTAGAATTTTTATATCCTAATTATTCCACTAAGACTTTTACAAGACGCAGGTTTTACAGATCATTTAAAGAAAAAATTTTAACTGAATTTTAACGGAAACTGTACTGTTTTGCTCAATTGTAACAATTGCTTGATTTTTATTTGTTTTCTTACCTTTGGATATAATAAAGTTTTTATAGGCTCGTGTTTTTGTTTTTTTTGTTTTTTTTTCCTATTATTTTTCGTTTAATTGTATTCATAACCAAAATAATACCTCATAAACTATAGCTTAGGATATACAATTTACTAATAATTTTACTAATTTTACTAATTACTAATTTATTCTTGATTTTTCCCTGCTGAAATTGGGGTGCGTCTTATACGCCGGTGCGACTTATATGCCGCCAAATACTGTAATTAGAAATCATTGCATTCTTTCTCATAAAGCTAATATACCGGTTAAATCTATGCCAGCGCCGAGTATCCCTACTTGTATATTTAGAAAGATATCTGTCATGCAACGAATGTATTTAAAATAGAGTTGTTATGAGTAATGTCTTCGCCCTCCCCGAGTTCGTGTTGACTACAAGATCATTCCTTGATAACGGCGAAGGTTGCTATCGGCGCACGAACCTGTCAGGTGTGGTCGGGGGTGAGAAAGGAGGAAACGCTAAAGTCATTTCCTCGCACAAGCCAAACTCGCAACTCGCCCCGCTTTAACTAGCAACATCTAATACACTAAGTGAACCACACCCTGTCCTTTCGTATCTGTCGAAATCAAAAACAAAAATGAGTGACAGTCTTTCGTTCAAATTAGCTTACCAAACTGTATGACTCTCGTAATGCTGATAGATACAAGTAAGCTTTACCTTGACGTCTAAAGGTAAAAACATAAAAGGGCTGTGTTACTTCAAAAAGGCTCACCTCGAGAACCAACCTTTTGGGTTTGATTTTATTATGCTGTTGTTGACACAAATGCCTCCCATGAGCATGGCTGATACTAACCTCTGGGTGTGTGACTCGTTGCTCCTTCTCTTGCTAACATTCTCGGTTGACGTGACAATGAAAGATGATATTGAATCAATTGCTAGGTCTGCTGTCAAGAAAGTTTGTCCACTGTGTCGTGCTAGACACTTTTCCTCACCTGAATCTATCTTACATATTTATAAGTCTACCCTTCGTCCATACTGTAAAAATTGTTGCCACATATAGTCCGGATCTCCTGTCGTTTATTTAGAGATTCTAGATGAAATACAAAAAAGAATAGCGATAACATTAGTCCTGAGCTGGCGTCTCGACATCAGTCACTTTCCAACCGCCGTAATGAATCTTCTCTCTGCCTTTTCTATAAATATTTTCATGTTATTTGATCTGATTAACAAGTTACCTCAACTTTATGAATTTAAGTGCAGTACTAGATTGACGGCAAGGTCTTATCGATTTACACTTGAATTGTAACCGTAAGTTCTATGCTAACAGTTTCTTCTCTCGCACTTCTCGCTTGTGGAACTCTCTTCCGGCTCCATGCTTTCCAGCCAACTTTGATCTTAAAAAATGCAATGTCAATCGTTATCTACTGTCTTCTTGATTACTCTTCTATTATTCTCGCTCCTTAATAATGTTTCTCTTTTTTCTTCTTCTTTCACACTCAGTAACCCCATTGTGTCTTAGTGGCTTTAATACCTTGCATGAGGTGAAATGATTAGAAAACAAATTTAAATGCAATCTCAATCGTTATCTACTGTCTTCTTGATTACTCTTCTATTGTTCTCTCTCTTTAATAATATTTTTTCTTTTTTTCCTATTCTTTCACACTCATTAACTCATTGTGTCTTAGTGGCTTTACTAACTAGCATGAGGAAATATAATAAAACTACAAGGCTCAAGTATCATTCAAGGAAGAAGGTTATTGAATTGTTATTATAAGAGCGTAAATAGAGGAAATAAGAATGTAATATTATGTGGATATGAAGGATATATAACGGTTGACCTTTGACTTGAAAAAGTAAAGATCGTAGTGATCGGAAAAGCAACCTCTCGGGAGTCTGTTTCCCAAAGTAACAGTTCCGGGAAAGAAATTCCTCCTTATAAATCGGATATTCCTAAAATTTTATTAAGCGGCCTATTAAATCTACATTTTATTAGAACCTGTCGACCATCATTCGTTTAGGAAAAACTTTACTTAGCCGATGTGTTTCGTCCACTGGGGGACTTTATCAAGACATTCATAAAGTCCCTCAATGGACGAAACACAACGGTTAAGTATAGATTTCCCTCTTGTCTCTTTTTATTCATTTTGTCTTTTTTTACAGATGCACTCCATCTGAGAATATATATATATATATGTGTGTGTGTGTGTTATCATAATCCTTTCATATTCACGATTTTTTTTATATTGTAATATACCGAAAAAGGATTATGATAAAAATAAGCAGATATAATTAATTTTTTTTTAATTTATTCAAGCAGACATATATATATATATATATATATATATATATATATATAGTTAAGTAACGAAAATTTTGGTAATCCGTATGGATAATCCCAAGGAGGATGAAATCCTGAGAACACAAAATAATATTCGTTTTTCGTTTCACCTTTGAAAGTGAAGTCTGAATATCTAGAAAAAAATAAAATTCTCTGGTAAAATAAATTATAACTAATTGAGCCTTGAAGTGGTCTGGTTTTCTTTAAATTAAATTATATATATATATATATATATATATATATATATATATATATATATATATATATATGAATTCTTGAACTCTTCCGTGGTTGATCCTCGCCTACCCGGAAACCTTTTACGACATATGAGTGTCAGGCACCTCAGTTCCTAGGAACCGACAGCCAGACAACCTGCACATGTAATTTGATTATATATATATATATATGTGTGTGTGTGTGTGTGTGTGTGTGTGTGTGTGTGTGTGTGCGCGTGCGTGTGTGCATGCGTTTATATGTGCGTGTGTGCATGCGTTTATATGTGCGTGTGTGTAATGAGATAAAATAGATTTCATTGTTAAATATATCTTGTACAAAAGATTTGTCAAATTCGATGAGTGACTGAAAATTACGAAACATAGTCAGCCTACGATATTGAACCTTATTGTATATAATTTAATACCGCCTATAATAATAATAAGAAGAAGAAGAAAAAGAAGAAGAAGACATGTGTGAGCAAGTGAATTTTTCTGTTGTTCTATTAAATTATTGGCCGTCGTTACTATCGCTCAAAATAGCACCGAATAAATAATGTACATTTCGACGTCCATCAGCAGTCGCCCGAATCTTTACAATGTATTTATATACGTGTGAAGGAACGGGCTTAAGCGAACTTGCGCATCTACGCATGCGCAAAATGTTTTGGACCCCTCTCCAGTACATACCACCACAGTAGTAACTTCTAACCATCGATTTATTTGCATTGATGCCATTCCTCTCATTCTGATTGTTACTCTGAACGATGCACAGAATCGGCAGAGAATTTCTGAGAGACCATCAGGCGCTCAAACGATCGGAAGTTTGGCGGGGTCGAGTGAATGTGCTTTGGAACACGGCTAGGGCATTCCGCGTGCAGACTTTATTACGATGATGTGTTCTAAGGCTGTATATTTGCCGGTGAGAATGAAGCACAAGGTTTTATGATATTTTAATAACGCCTATCACGTGATCTTAGACCAAAGAAGACGATCATATCTGGATTCTCCACAAAAAAATGTGTGCCATATAACCTTATTTCACTGTGTAAATATCTGTTGGTTCATATCCTTTTATTTATCTGAATCCGTCTGTTCATTACCTGTCTGTTCCAATCGATTCATTCATATCTATCTATCTATCTATCTATCTATCTATCTATCTATCTATCTATCTATCTACTTACCTACAGACCTCTGTTCACATCTATCTAAGATTATTTGTATGTAGTGCTATATATAGATGTGTGTATGTAGCATTCTCTTATCTATCTATTCATTTATCTGTCTTTCTGTCTGTCTTCACATCTATCTATCTATCTATCTATATTTCTTTCTTTTTTCTTTCTGTTCCCTCTCACAAGATTATTCGTAACTATCTATCTATCCATCTATTACAGCTTGTTAATATGTTAGAATGTTAATATACCAGAATCTTCATGTCTGTCTATCTATCTATCTATCTATCTATCTATCTATCTATCTATCTATCTCAGTCTGTTCGTATCTATCTATTTATTGACACCGATTGAAACCATTATCTATTTATCTATCTATATCTGCTTATATGTTTCTGGCTTTATATTTATCTGTTAATCTGTTCATATTTCTTTCGGACTCTTTATATCTGTCAGTCTACATGAAAACTCAGGCTTTAATCTCACTCTATATATATTATATCTCTTTCTCTCTCTCTCTCTCTCTCTCTCTCTCTCTCTCTCTCTCTATCTATCTATCTATCTATGTATATATATATATATATATATATATATATATATACAGAGAGAGAGAGAGAGAGATACACGCATATATATGCATAAACACACATATATAGAGAGAGAGATGTATAGATATATATATATATATATAATTGTGTGTTGGGATGAAAGAAATTGTGCGACTTTGTAAAAAAATGGCGTTAATATTTATTCTGTACCTTTTCTTTACAATTTTCTTGTTCTTGTTGAAATGTATTTATATATTCTCCAAGCTTTTAAGATAAATCCTCATCCTATTTTCAGAATGGACCGAATTTTTTTTCGACAATAAATTTAAGGCAAGTCCGTATCCAATTTTTCAGAATGGGCTGAAATAAAATCCATGTATTTTAAATATGTCTTTGTGTTTTCCGTGTCGACAATAGACAGTGTTACCTCGACTTAATTCGTCTCAAGTTATTTTCGAAGATACGTCTGTTTTCTTAAATATTATATAGAAAAATAAAATTCGCCTTTTACTCGAGTTTGCGTCAGCCGTTAAAAATATCAAAAACGTCAAAACACTAAAATGACAATAAACACAAATAAAATTATATTCAAATAAATCTAAAAATAATATATATATATATATATATATATATATATATATATATGAATGAAAAGATTACTTAACTTTTAAATATCAATTTTATCCCGACTTCGTAGTTTCTTGGTAAAATTTTGAGTCTTCAGGGGGTTCTGGTTTAAATGATATTTCCATTCTTAATTTTTTTTTCTTTCTTGTTAAGGCAATATATATATATATATATATATATATATATATATATATATATATATATATATATATATATCATAGAATCATCAAAAACAAAACTATTAGTATAATAAAGTATGTTCAGCAGATGTTCATATTTCAAATTCCTGTCGACAGGCGTCACTCGTACGTTTTTTTTCCGCTCCAATACCGATTTTAAATTCAAACTGGTTTACATCTGTGCTCTGCCGTTAACGTTCTTCCAATTATATTTCAATTGTTATTTAGAATACATTTTTGTCTATAGCTCCGCAGAAAAGTCCCAGTGCGAGTGCTAATGCTAAGCGTAAAATTATATCGCCAGAAGATAAGGTGGAAATTATTTTCAGAATACTATACGTACATATCATAAATATTTTAATAGGCAAGGGGAGTGATTATTTGCGGTTTATAGAGTGGTTATTTAGACTTCAGTCGTTTTTTGACCTTAGTCGTGACCTCTGGAACCAGATAACGACGTAGGGTGAGGCATGACCTGTATGTATAAATGTATTAGTTATATATCATTTTTGTTCTCTTCGTTCAATTTTATAGTTCATATAGAAAGTACCAATTACCTTTTTTCCCTAATTTTGGCTTGAAAATTTAAGATTAATTTCTAACTCAACATACGTTGTGTGTCAGGGAATCTGGGCCAATTTTTAAAAGTATTTCCTGTTTCATATTTTTTTTTTTTTTTTTTTTTTTTTTTACTATTCGTCTTTATATATGACATGAAAAGGCTTTTATAGTTTAGATTTTCAGAAAACTTAAATTCCTGAGCCATGTCATTAGATATCGTAGAATTGAATGCGTTACATTACAAAACCATATGTCTGGAAAACGCCAAAAAAAGGAAGAAGAAAAATAAATTGGACAATATACAATACTAAACCCAAGTATACAAAGACATCATTGAAACCGCTAGGGATCATCCGATGTGGAAAACCATAATCAACGAAGCGTGCTATATGTTAGACATTTGAAGATGACGGAGGTGGTGGTGGTGGAGGCGGTGGTTGTGTCGACATTTTTTTTTATCATATGATGAAAGTGTCCGGAATCAATAAACCTTTGGATTTTTTTTTTTTTTTTCTTATTAAATCGACAAAAGAAAAACGTTTGTACGCATGCAGGAATAATAGCTATTTACACCATTTACGTCATTCGGACTGTTGTCCTCATCTCTATTCCCATATTCACGACGTTTCGGCATTTATACACTCCAGCCTTCGGGTGATATTCGTTAGAATTTCGAATGGAACTCTTTATTTAGTCCACGGAAGTAGATTGTTCTAATTCCACATGCCATGCCTTTTTTACTGTTTCAGTTTTAGTTAATTCCTCTAGGTAACTAAACTGTTCCAGTTTCTGTTCCCTCTGTTGTGGCCAGGTTCCTCTCCAGGAAGAATATTGCTTTCATTCTAATTAAAACGTTTTTTTCCGGATAAAAAGGCTCTAATTTTATGGCCTTGTGTCAGATTTTTGACACCCTACTCGGGTATCTTTTGTGTAATTTTTGTCTGGATTTCTGGCATGAGGAGTTATCATTTTTTGCACTATTTGTATTGTCCTTATCTTTGTTATCATTACAACGTTTCAACCGTTGCGCACTCCGGTCTTCCTCAGGAATATGTGTAACCTACAAGGAATTCCGAGCAGAACCCTTTATTTAATCTAGACTGTTCCTCTTTCACTGATCATGTCTAGTTCTTTTTTTTTTTTTTGTACTGTTCAGTTATTGCTTGTCCATTTCCACTAAGTGCAAATGCACAATGCTCGACCCAAGGATTGAACCCGCAACTAAATGTCACCAAATTCACAAACCAACGTTTTACCCACTAAGCCATTGTCCTGTAGGTTACCCAGATCGATATACATCTAAGGAAGGCTGGAGGTCACAACGGCTGAAACTTTTTGATAAAAACAACAAACACGAGGATAATAGTCCGAATATAATAAGTGTAAATAATCTTTGGGGTAATTCAATACAACAGACATACCGTCATGTCAGTTATTGACTAAACTTAGAATAAAAAAATTGAAGTTTACGTATTTTGAGAGGTGGGGAATGGCTACATTCAAAATCCTGGCTTATTAAGTGGGATTAAACACCGACCGTAGACATTAGAAAAAAACATACCTGCTTAAATCACAAGACAGGCTTTATTTTATTGATTAAACTCCCCCACAAAAAAAAAAGAAATTCTAAAATGAGCATACCATGATGAAATAAGGCCCCAAACTTAATAAAAACCAAAGTTTTATCGTCAAAATGTTTATATTGAGGAAGCCTGAATTTTGGCTTCTCCTATTCTAATGGTGAGGTGGAGTGCCTGAGGATGAATTTGATTAGAGGAAAGCTGATTTGCGGTTTTTAGGGTACCAAAAGCTGATTTGCGGTTTCTAGGGTACCAAAAACACTTTGAAAGCTTTCATTATGCGATTGATATTTTCACACGGCTCATGGTACGGTTACATGTTAGTATTTGATCATAACGAGCAGGGTTACCTAAGTGAAGGAGTCTGATGGATAAACGCAAAGCTCCTAAGGGACCCTGGTAACATCACTGATTAAGTGACGGAGGTCATCTTATAGATGTTTTTCTAAACATATTATTAAGAGGAAAGACTAAAGCATTTTTAGATTATTTTATTAAATTTTATAATCTGGCATATTTGAAATTTTGGCTAAAAACCTTGTTTTTCTTGCTTCAGCGAGTTGACCAAAGATTAGTATTAGCAAATTTAGCGTCTTTTGCGGTAAAAAACGCATCATTTTGGAAATTCTTGATAAAATCTAAATGAAATTTTCAGGACTTTTTCACAAATGAATTACCGTCTATAGACGTGTATCATACGACTTTTGAAGATCTTATTTTGAAGTTAATTTGACTACAGTAAATGGATCTATAGTTTGGTCAACGGCGTAGGCAGGGCCAGCAGTACATACGCTAATTTTGTATCTTGTGTATGATGTGACCCCCTTAAAAAATAGCTTCAAAATTAGGTCTTCAAAGGTCACATGTCACGCAAATATATACAGTAAGTTATTTTTTTAAATTTTAGTTTTTTAGAAAATTTGAGTAAAAACATTTTTTTACATCTGCTAACCTCCTCTTACTTAATTTTAGGAAATTCCAAAAAATTAAAATTAGTTAAAAGCAGGACTGATTGGAGAATTTAAAACCACATTTTTTTTTTATATATTTGGTCAAACAGAAACACCATTTAGCGAAAATCAGCCCCGAATCGTATAAAAAATGCAGTAAAACATTACTTAATTAGAAAAAATTTGAATTGCTTTTACATATAAGATATATTAAGGACACTATTGTCTTAAGAAAAAAATGTTCGATGAATAATGATATTAGGTCGGTGCAAAAATAATGACGGTTTTTGACGTTAAAAAATATAATCAACCTAATATTTTACAAGAATTATTTTCATTTTTTATTTTGATTTGAAAAATCTATTAATTTTAAATCTTTTAAAATTCTCTATTAATTTCAAACTTTTAGAAGATATTATTATTAAGTTACAACTATATTTACTGCTCATAACTAGAAAAGCTTAATACAAATCATCAAGCACCAATATTTTGAAAAGAATTTTGATTTCTTTTTGTATGTGTGTAAACGTGCCGATTTTTGTGAGTACGGGCGACCATTCACGACATTATCAGAAAATAAGAGCGATAACTATTGTAAATTTAAAGCCAAAATTTCTAAAATTCAATAAAGTATTAGATTATGAAGAACATTTTCCTGATTTTTTAAAATAACTGAATACTTAAAAATTATATTAAAAAAGGGCTCACGTCATCTTCAGTTATGTTTTACGGGTAAATTCTACTATGGGGTTAGAAAATGCATTTCTACGATATTTTAAACATAAAGTAAATAATATTTATTTCAAATTAGATTAATTATGCTTTAAATTAGCTAATATTCCTCAAATAAAGTTTCAGAGAAGTACATTGCGATGTAAAACGCCTAAATAAGGGACACTAA
Source organism: Acanthosepion lycidas (assembly GCA_963932145.1). Lineage (NCBI taxonomy): Eukaryota > Metazoa > Mollusca > Cephalopoda > Sepiida > Sepiidae > Acanthosepion > Acanthosepion lycidas. The sequence goes on from OZ010587.1 coordinate 13,049,158, forward strand.
TAAGCTATTTTCGTCCCCAAAAAAACTTCCTTCCAGTAAATTTAAATTAATTTTTGAAATACAGCAAAGTATTTTGTTTATTAGAAATATTAGATTTAATCTATTAGCTTGGAATTAAAACTAAAATAAAAGCTTCAAGAAATATTTTTTATTTTTTAAAAATTAATTTTAAACATTAGGTATGGCGTTATTTTGGGTTTTTGTTTGTTTTTTTTGTTTTGTTTTGTTTTGTTTTGTAGTGGTGCACCCAGTTAGTACTGAAAGCGCTACACAAGCTTTCTAGAGACTTCACTATAGTAGGCGCCCCGAGAATTAATTAGTAATTGTAGATTAGTTCGTCATACATGTACAAGGAAGAGAAATGAATGTTGAAAGATTATGTTGCACCAGGCATACTCGTATGGCTGGCTTGTTTATCACATAATTATCTCAGCCAAAGGGCATCCCTCAGTTGCCACACCTAGAAATCTGGGGGTTTTGTTATTTATTAAGCTTAGCTTAGTTAGGGAACCCAGAGAGGATCGAATTCATCGCCCACTATTCCAGCCTTAACAGATTTCAAAATCGTTTACGCAAGTATGTGGAGGGTGATGATTTCTACCCTACACCCTCTTTCCCCTTTGACGAAAAGTCTCAAACCTATCACTATTCTTTCGATACTTCCATAGCAGGTGTCCAGACGGGCTCAATACTTTAGCGTCACTGGCTCAAAGCTTTGCCGCCAGAACCCGCATTGCTGCGTCGACAAAGTTGAATCACCTTCATTCCCTCCGTATTCCATTCGTAAGACGAATGTTCCACTCCGAAACCTTCTTCCCAAGAACCGCTACTTTGTGGAACAGACTACAATGTTAATCTCGTCAAGTCCAGGGTCATTCGTTATCTATCCTCCACATCAATATAATCATCACGTCCTTCTTCCTCATCTTATGTTCATATCACACACTTGGGGTTTGCATAGAGTAAAATTTAGGGGAAGAAATGGTCAGCCACACTAGCGCAGCAGCCACTACCCAACACTGAGACGCCCACATACAAATCTGTTTCGATGGTCTAGTCACGCTGATTTTCGCCAGATCTCCGGGAAGAAATAGTAATGATTCGTGACCCCTTTGAAGCGGTGAGTACCTGTACAAATCCGTAGCCTTGGTGCCAGGATTTCTAAATATACGAAATGCTGCCTAGAATGTTGACGAGTTTGAAAGGCGTATAAAACGGATAGAATAAGGAGATTTACCTTGTCAATCGGTATACAGATAACAAGCAGGGGTACTTCTTCAAAACAGGCAATGAAACTGGGTAAGCAAATTTGTTTTAAATTGGTAAGGCATTCGATACTGTATGCAATTATATTTTATTCAACAGTCACTTCAATCTAATGTTACAAACATGGACCTTCGTGTCCGAAAAAAAAAGCAGCGTCAAAAGGACGGTTTTTCCCTTGACACCGCTATTATTTTAACTATCTTCGCTCCGCAGCAATTTTTATTGTTTTAAATAGCGATGATTAGAATTGTAAGAAAATATAAAGATATGAATGTGAATTTGTAGTGGACCGGGCGTGTGTTAATTTGAAACACGTGTGTAACTCCTGCAGGAAAATTGGCGGACTTAATTTATTCAACCGAAGATTAAAGAAGACAAACAAGACCGATATATATATATATGTATAAACGAATCTATGTATTAACGACAAATTACAAAACACATAGACATAAACATTTACGTGTGTGGGAACATTGATTTGTTCTTTGGTAAAATGTTCGTATTTTGGTGAATGTTCTTAATGTTCATAGTTGTTTTCCCAGAAATAGGAAACGCTGGTCTTCTAAGAGCTTACATCTTGTCGCTGAAATGAAGAAGAAAGAGAGATTTACCTCACTTCCACACGAGGTGGGATTCGGCACGAGGCTGAAGGTAAGAAGAGGAAGAGGCTAGAAGTCGCCCGGTATTTATAGCATGGGGGGAGGGACCCCTGGTGACTCCGATAAATTTATTCATTGTCTTTGTTCTTGAGAATTGATAACAAAAATAATAAACATTATTTATTTATTATATTCTTAATTGGAATTGTTGCCAAAACATCGACGAATTGCTAATTGATTCGGATTTTATAAAATGGTAAATAATAATGATTTCTTGATAGTTGCTTCACATAATTTAATAATTCAGTAAATGTTTATAAATTGATAAATAAAAAATGGTTTCCATATTTATTTCTTTACAAATTAGTAAATGATAAATATTGCATTTCATTCGTCTTACTACAATTGTATTAATTTTTAGAATGTTGTAAATATAAAATTATTTTTGTAAATAATCAATCTAATAAATAATGTTTAATAGTTTTGTTGTAAATTCTCAAGAACAAAAATAATGTATAAATTCACTTTCATCATATATTTTTTGTTTTATTACAACTCTTCGCTTTTTCAAGCAATAAACATTGCCGGAGAATAGTGAAAATAAAAGCGGTGTCATAGGAAAAACCGTCCTTTTGATACTTCGTCTTTGTTGTAGACACGAAAGTCCATGTTTGACATTGTTTTTGTTCAAGTACTTTTAAAATCGGCGATCACCAAGTGAGAAAAATATCAGTCCTTATAAATATATCTGGATCCTGAGTTGCAATCCAAAAATCATATTCTCCGTCCCGTTACCCGTCAGTCTGTGTCGTCATTTCTTTTTTTCCTGCTTGATCTTCTCGGCGCAAACATAAATTTCATCGCGGCAAACATCTCATGTAATTACAAACTATATAAACATTTTTTTTCGCAAATACTTACAACTCATAAATCTTCGAGGTATTTTTTCCAACTTGTAGGGTTTTTTTTTCTCTGTCGACACGAAATACGTTTCTGTAAATCTGTATCTATTCCTTCTCTGTTGACGTCAATGTTGAAATGATACCAAAATCACACATATTTTAAGCATATTTGAAGAAACTAACTGAAAAGGCGTCGTGTAGAAAGACGGCCGACCTTCTGTACACTAATTGTTGAATAGAGACTCCTCCATTCACAGTGAATAGGAACATCTACTAATAGGATCAGGGTCGGAAAGTGAGTGGCAAGGCGTAGCAATGAGTCGTACGCATTGCCGAACTAAAGTACGATGTTCCTTATTACGCTATTGTTGATCCATGTCTTTCATGGTCTACCGGCCTGCAGTTAGAGATTCGTCTTCAGCTGGGCTTGTTAAGTTCTCTGTCTCCGGGCAGAGAGCATCCTCGGTCGGAGCTATGTCGAAGGGCAGTCTCTCGTTTCGGTAAACACCAACCTACGGAGAATTTTTGGCTGAGCCGGGAACCCCACATTAAATTCGGCCTTGTGACACATCTGACTGCGTAGTGCAGTTGGTAGATATCGTCTTTCATGTGATTAAACCTTTTCTTTGATAATCTTTTGTTCCAGAGTTTCCCATACAATATTATTAACCAGGAACTATGAACATTATAACAAAAGTGATATAATGGAATATGCGTACACTTGTGTTCCCCTTCACTGAAATATAATTGGCTGGTGTCCGTCATAAATACCGACGGACGTGTAGGTACGACAGAGTCAAAGGACCCTTAGTCTGAGAGCTAAGTCTATAACGACGCCCATTGGACTACGCCATTGATCTACACTTCTTTACCTGCGACTACGACGCGTACCAGTCGATTACTGCTACCGTATTCGACTTGATTATAGTAGGCAAAACCACTTAGCTACTTCGTTCAAATATATTCCTTTCCGGGACATATAAAAAAGGATATAGGAAGAATCCATAAAGCGCAACAGGAGCTGCACAGTTTTCACTTTACAGTCGTGATAGAGTTCGAAAACATCTACGCGGCCTTGTAGGTGATGAATCATTTTCCATCCTACAACACTTTTCCCCACAGACGAAATTACTTGCCACTCGCCGTTCAGACAAGCTACATTCGTTCGTTTCACCAGTTCTAACGTTTGCAACTAAGACTATCAAGGAACAGACTTTGAACTTTTGTCTATCGCAATGGATGCACGTCCTCTCGGGGACTTGAACACCAGTTGAGACTTAAGCTCATCCAAGAGACCAAGTGGAACTCGTATATACGATCCATCACTAAATATTCTTGGAAATGGTCGGTTCCCTGTACCGCTCCCGTAAGCATCCGACTCCTCCAACAGAGCTTTATTTTTACAACATTGATTGAATTGGTTGTTTGTTTTTTTTACAATTTATCAAACGTTTTAAGGTTATTTATAACTGAAATATATATTTCGGATTCTAATATATATATATATATATATATATATATATATATATATATATATATATATATATAAAGACATTTTTATGTTTATACATTCTTTTTATAGATACAAATATTGAAATGCTCTGTTTATAATAAACTTAAAAAACTTTTTACTTAAATATTTGTATTTATAAAAAGAATGTATAAACATAAAAATGTCTTAAAATAATTGTCGGACTTTGTCCATTTCATAATGTGTGACGTCATTTGTTTACATTTGGATACGCCATGACCAGATATGAATGTACGTGAGAGATTCATGGAGGATTGTAGTTAAACTACAGTAAAATAAACAGACAGTAAAATCGACCGAACGCTCCTCTGTGGCCAAATCGGTTAAAGTCACGTCAGGCTATATGACGGTTCCGTATAGGATACAGGTTCAATTACTGTCGGAGGACGAATATTTTCTATGAAAATTTCTCGGACATTCAGGCCGGTAAATGTTATTAATACTGTTTATTATAAAACAGAACATTTACTTAAATATTTGTATCTATAAAAAGAATGTATAAACATAAAATAATTGTCGGACTTTGTCCATTTCATAATATATATATATATATATAATGATTTTCTTATACAAATCCTACTATTTAACCCATAACTGGGAGCAGAAGAGGTGGATTCATGCTTTTCCCAAGAATAAAACCCGACTGGAATTTGAACTAAGCTCTCCGACTTTTCATTCCAAGTCCTTATCCATTAAACCACCCGCACATCCAAGCTTACTGCACCTTATATTCCCGAGCAGTCATCGATCTAGGTACTGACCAGAGTCGACGTTGCTTAACTTCGGTGATCGTGCGGAAGAAATGTTTCAACCTCATATGGCCATAAGATTTATCTTCACGAGATTAGACGACAAGGAAAATATTTCTGCCATATCTGGACTATAATTCTCGGTTTACGGATTTATCACATATAAACATTGGCTCCCGATATTAAGCAACGAGGAGCCTGGTCGGTACCCTGATGGGTGACCGCTTGGGAATATCAGGTGCTGTAAACTTGGATGTGCGCGTGATGTAATGGACAGTGGTGGGAGATGTGGATTCATAACTTTCCGAAAGGTATTTGCGACTAAGTGATTACAAAGAACCCTGACGTGAATTGGAACTCGGCTCTTCGATTTCCACTTCCGAGCCATTATCTATTACACCAACCGCACATCCAAGCTTATAGCACCTGGTATTCACAAGGGGTTACCGATGTACGGAACCAATGTTTCAACATTATATGGCCGTAAGCCTCGGCATAAAGAAGAAGGAGGAGGAGAAAGGGGAGGAAGAAGGAAGAGGAAACGAAAAAGATGGAGGAGGAGGAAACGAAGGAGAAGAAGGAGTTGGAGGAGGAAACGAAGAAGAAGAAGGAAGAGGAACAGAAGAAGAAGTGTATGTATGAATTAATGGATGTGTACATGAGTATCTGTCTGCGTTCGTACATATATCTGTGTGTATATATGTGTCCGTAGACGTGAGTTTAACTGTGGGTGTGTCTGCTGATCTCTGGATCTGTACGTATCTCTGTGGGTCGGTATAAATCTGCATTTGCGTCTGTGTCTGTATTTGTATGTTCGGGTGTGTCCATAGATTTGCATGCCTGCATGTATCTGTCTTTGTACGCAGACATGAGCATATAATTGTGGGTGCGTCTACGGACATGTGTATCTGTAGCCGGCGTGGGCGTGATACCATTAGGAATTTGTTTTTAAAAGGAATGTCTTTGTTTATTTCTATAAGAAAAAATTAAAATAATACAAACCACAGACTCCCAAATATCCAAGCCGATTCTGCGACCTTTGACCTGATAAGTCACAGTTTGTTTACAAAAAGCAATCAGTTTGGAACAGAATAGCAAGTAAATTCAGCACATCAGTTTTCGGTTCCCCATGATTTCCGCATTAGCGAAAGCAAATTTCGGTCATGAGAACCAAAGTAGAAAAACTCTTCCGATGAAGTTGTTATTGCACAGGAAACGCAGAGAAGGCGTGATGTCTAATAACATTAATAACGGAACCAGCGAAACAGGTTCAAATTCTTGCTGTAGATTCTTCATTTCACATTACAGTTATAATCTTTAAGAAAGGCATGGGTTTATTTACATTATTCAGACTATCGTCCTCATCTTTGTCGCCATATTTATTACAACGTTTCAGCCGTTGTACGCTCCGACCTTCTTCAGGTGGCTGGAATGTCGAACTGAACCCTTTATTTCGCTCACTGGGGTAGACTGTCCTAGTTCCACGTGCCATGTTTAATGGATGTCAGTTATCACTTATCTCCTGTTAATTCCCCTCTGAAAGTTTCCCACTGCCTTAACCAAGTATTGAACTCACATTCTTTGGGTCCTGTCACTGGTAGTGGAGAACTTTGTGCACGGCACACGTGAAGTTTGTAGTTAAGCTCTTGCCAAACACGCTGTAGCATGTCTCTGATAACATTATCCAGTGCGGAAGTGATTCTCTGCTTGAGTTCATCAATGCTAGCAGGAAGTGTGTGTGGTGGTGTGGGGGGGTACATAGACCAATCCCTTCACATATTCCCATAAAAAGAAATCATACGGGGACAGGTCCGGTGACCGCGGCGGTCGTTTCATCAGGAAACTGATTTCATCTCTACCACGCCCGAGCCATCTCCCTGGCAGATTCTCATTGAGATAGCAAAAATAAAACATTAAATAGAAAATTTTGATCTGTTTCTATAGATTCTGTGAAAATTTGAGGTTATTTCAACAAGAATTGCCAAAATTATTGGCTTGCGAAATGATGTCAAATTATCGGTTATCTCCTGTTAATTCCCCTCTCCAAGTTCTCCACTGCCTTAACCGGGTATTGAACTCTAACTAACGCCTTTATCCACTGTGTCCTTGAGGGCACGTAGAAGTAGAACAGTCTACCCCAGTGAGCGAAATAAAGGGTTCAGTTCGACATTCCAACCACCCGAAGAAGGCCGGAGCGTACAACGGCCGAAACGTTGTAATAAATATGGCGACAAAGATAAGGACAACAGTCCGAATAATGTAAATAGTGTACATAATACCTCATCTCAGAAATTAACATGAGATAACTGATAACTGACATCCATTAGACATGGCATGTGGAACTAGAACAGTCTACCACAGTTAGCAAAATAAAGGGTTCAGTTCGACATCCCAAACATCTGAAGAAGGCCGGAGTTTACAACAGCCAAAACGTTGTAATAAATATGGCAACAAAGATAAGGACAACAGTCCGAATAATGTAAATAGTGTATATAATACCTCATTTCAGAAATATAGGCAGATAATGAGGCATGGATTTATTTCTAGCGTCTCTGGCCCATCGAAAAAATGTTTCTTCCACAGTTTGTTAATAAATATGGTTGATGTAGGTTAAATAAAGATTTGGGTAACAGAAGACGCAAAGTGTGACATTGAAAACCGAAGGCGTATTGGGATAGCCAAAAGTGGCCTTCTAAACGCTAAGTAAAGTATTAAGAAACAGAAAAACTTTACTAGAAACAAGGAGAAGAGCACTGAACTGTTATGTGATATCTGTCCTCCTATATGGCAGTGAATGATGGACAATCTCCTCAAAGATGAAGAAGAGACGTGAAACAACAGAATTCTTGCTCTACAGAAGGATACTGAGGATAACATGTGAGCAACGACGAAGTTTAGAGAAAATTGAAACGAAAAGGAAACTTATATTTAACATTAGGGAGAAATAGTTAAGGTTTCTAGGGCACGTAATTGGGAAGGAGGGCTTGCAAAATCTGACACTCACAGGACAGATTGAAAGCAAGAGGAACAGAGGAAAACAATACTCAGTGGTTTAGGAGAAATAGCAGAAAAACATTTTTATAAGAGCTACAAAAGATAGAAAGTTGTGGAGAGCTATAGCCACCTACATCCCGAGGGGCCACAGCACATAAAAAAGAAAACTTTTCTATCAAAACAAAACACACATTCTTTCCATCATAAGTTATTGTATGTATTCAGCACTTCTCCTCCAGCTATTAGTTAAATAGTATGAGAGACTAGGATCCTTAACCTTGTCTGGCAAACAATCAAGAAGAAGGCGAATAATCAATTGAAAACCTGCTTTAGAAACCCTGTCACATACTCTATAGGCACCAGCTCCCTTAATTCAGTTCTTCCGAAAAGCTTCAAAACAACTACTGACCACAATAATTTAATCACATACGTCGGTCGTCTAGTTGTACATTTCTAAGAATTAAACCCCCATACGTCGAAGATAACAAGAAAGTATATATATATATATATATATATATATATATATATATATATATATATATATATATATATATATATATATATATATATAATATAAAAGGCTCAAACACTAATATTCCATGGTTATGATTTATTACATTGGAATCGTAATTACGATCCAATTCATCAGACCTACAAATTCAAAATTTTGAACTTGTAGGTCTGATGAATTGCATCCTCATTATGATTCCTATGTAATAAATTATAACCATGGAATATTAATGTTTGAGCCTTTTATATTATATTCTTGCTCTGTCCTGGACATTGAGTTCTACCTGGATTCTATCCTCTTGGTAATTTATAAATATATATATATATGTGTGTGTGTATTGACCACTAATATTATTTATCTATCTATCTATCTATCTATCTATCTATCTATCTATCTATATATATATATATATATATATATATATATATATATATATATATATATTAAGGCATGTGATTTTAAAGACTACGGAACTTTTCCGTTTAATAATCTTTTTTTTTTCATTGTTTTGTTGCTCTTTCGCGAGTTTTTTTTATATTTTGGTCAAAGTTGTTAAACTAAGACCCTAGTCGATGTTGTTTTGCCGAGCGCTTACGGTTATAATCATTACTTTCGTTTATAGATAATATTTGGGGTATTAGACTATGTTGCTGGATTTAGTTCATTATTAATAAGCGAGGTGGGTCTTCATTATTTGGAATATATATATGTATATATCTCTGTGGTGGGGGTGTCTGTGAGTGTAAAGACAAAAGGAAAACTTATCTCAGATGACGCGTTTCGTCCTCCAATGGATTTTATCAAGGTAAATACAAGGATTTCATTTAGTAACAAGTATTTATATGCAAGAGCAAAAATGTTATTGGTTTTTCAAAGTTTTTACATTTAAAACTGTTCATAAATATTCATCAGGTTAGACTAAAAAGTCAGGCTATGGAGGACGCGATGTGTCACATTTCAATATCTCTAATAAACGTGAGTAAAAATATAATTTTATGGTGTATGAGCGTATGTAAATATAAAAGTGTACATTGAGGTCAACAGCAAGTAGCAACGATCTGTATCATGGTTGAACACAATCATGTGTGAACACCGTGTGCCGTGGGTCGCTTTATTGCTGGCAAGGTCAGGTATTTTCGATTTATTTTATTATCCTGTTTCTGCGAAGGCTGGTTACTTAATTTTGTTTATGGATTTTCAACACCTATGTGGGTTATTTAAAGGCCAAAATCTAAATATTTTGTAGGTAATTTCATGTTTTAAACTAAGGATATTTTTTTTATATATAGTTCGTAGACAATAAGCTGAATTGTTCGAGCTGCTGTTCTCATCTTTATTGTCATTTTCTGCACTCAGGTGATTGGAATTTCTAACTAAACCTTTTATTTCGTCTACCGGGGTACATTGTTCTATTTCCACGTGCCACGCCTCTTCCAGATGTCTCAGTTATCTCCCGTTAACGGAACTCTCCAATTTTTTGTTCTGTGGTAACCAAAACTCGCAACTCTTTGGGCCAAATCACTGGATCCAATCAACGTTTTTATCCACTCTTGCCATGTGTTCTTGAAGACATCAGTGTATTAATTTTGGGGGACTTATAAACTTAATGTCTCAGTACACACTTTTTTACCAGAGCTCATATTACAATTTTGTTGTTTTTATTTCTTTTCTCTAGCACTCCGTATTACTAGTTCCCATATTGAATGTACTACAGCTGAAACGTCGTGAATATGACAATAAAGATGAGGACAACAGTCAGAATAATGTAAATAATTACAATACCACATCTCAGAAATATAGGCACATCCTGAAGAAGGCCGGAGCGTACAACGGTAGAAACGTCGTGAACATTACAATAAAGATGAGGACAACAGTCCGAACAATCTAAATAATTACAGTACCTCATCTCGGAAATATAGACAGATATAAAATGCATTGTTGGTAATTTTACTATATATATATATATATATATATATATATATATATATATATATATATATATATATATATATATATTAGTGTTGCAGTGACTTTTCATTTTGCTATAAAAAAAATTATTGTTGGTTTATTTTATTATAAAAATGTACTGTTGATTTTTTTGTGTTTTTTTTTGGGGGGGGGTAACTATTTTCCCATATCTGGGACCATAACATGAGCTACCACCCCGGGTCAGGTTGGACCTGGAAAAATAACAGTTAAGAGATGATTCCATGCTCCTCAAAACTTCCAGTCTCCCGATCAGATGCTGCCGGATGGAGTTTATCGTCATATCCAAGGCGATCTTACGTGGGCAGAAAATGATTATATTTCAAATTATGTCAAGGGCTATTGAGTAAAAATAACAGTGGGTCAGAATATGATTGCTTGTAGATATTGTATAGTGTTATTCGTTAACTTTTATATGTAGTTTGTATATTTTTAACATTTATATGTAGTTTCGTTTATTATTTACTTATTTTTATGTGACACTTGTCGGTCTAGAGAGGCTCTGGGATCAGCGCTAAAAGAGTTATACTCTAGCTGTTGATGGCAGCAATGCATCTCTTATGGCTGTACAGGCTAACACGGGTGTTACAGTCTCGATTGCAACGAATGCATGTGAAGACGTTCTCCACCGATGTCGCTGTCTTTCCATCGAGAACACTTCTCCCCGGCGGCAAGCCTCCGTTTCTCCTCGTTCCAGCCCTTGGTATAAATAGGCGAAATCTTCAACTCTCCATCTCCATCGCCCTCGTGTCCATTGAAGCAAAAACGAGGTCGTTCTTGTGCCCTTGTTCCCTTGTGCCCTTTTGACGGTGGTCAATTCCTTCCGGCATACTGTGAACATGTCAAAGCCAGCAGAGACGCCACTGCTGGAGAAAGGTATATAGGCTGGGTAACTGGGCACGGGTGAGAACTACAGCATTGATGACACTGCCGTACCAACTGATACCCAGAATGTGTGTAAGACAGTAAAGATGAAAGGCGCTGAGGCGTCGCTCCTGTCTGGAGTAGAGGCTCCAAGTCTCAATGCCGTAGAGCAGCACGCCGCTATATTTGCTATGTATATGTGCCTAGTATTGAGCACTCTTCAACTCCCGACCCCGCACAACAATATATAAAAACTGCAAAAAAAAAAAACAATATCTAAAATTTACATGACAGCTTCGAGAATGCTTCTCTAAATATAATAGAATAACATATATATTGGTTTCAGAACTACTGCACTGTCACGCCGTTTAACATGCCATTTTGAAACTATTTATTCCTTATTATTATTGCTTTATGAAAATTATATGATTTTGCTTATAAAAATGAAAAAGTTACTGCATATATATATATATATATATATATATATATATATATATATATATATTCCTCTCTTAGTTTTAAATTAAATTTAAATTTAAATTAACATGGCATTCTTCATATTACGCCAATTTAATGTCATAAGGTTAATATACGGGTTTAATTTTATAAAACTTCTTCCCTTTAACACAAATGCATTCTATCCTCTCCTGACCACTAACTCGTGGCTTTCGTCTGACTGAAACATTGAAATGGATAAATTCTGTATTAGTTTTTCGACCGTTTTCTTTTTAGATTTCACAGTTAAATTTCTATTTCCGACACGAACTCAGTCTAATCTATATCCAGGTTGAATAAGACTGACGAATATTTTCTTCGGTCAAAATAAGCTTATTCCCCATATCAGGTGATTTTGGATTTTATTGTGTATTAATTCTTGCTCTGTAATAATAAATACATTGAACTCTTTTCTGGATCAGTTCTAAAATTTTATATTATTAGGATCCACTTGGATTACATACCAACGTATTTATTACCGTTACTATATATATATATATATATATATATATATATATATATATATATATATATATATATATATATATGAAAGTGAAAATTATAATTTTTTATATACCAGAACAATCTCTATGACAAAGTAGAAAATATTTTAAGTGACGCGTTGCGTTCTTTACATTGATGTGACTTGACCTGCTCACAAAGGAGAGGTCACGTTGAAATAATGTAGTTGGGTGTATAGTCTAGCCAAATTAAATTCATGAATGAATTTCCTATATATATATCAATGGTGAGAGGAAAAAATCATACAGGCTTTCATTAATGGAACCAAAAGTCATACTCTGGCTTCCAACTTCAAAGTCTTTCAAGATCCATCATGAGAACTGTGAATAAGTTTAAAAAATATGGAACAGTAGGGAGGAAAAATGGATCAGTAGGTCACAACATTATTTTAACTTAGAACTGAAAAGATCAATTATAAAATGTCTAACTCAATCCATAAATAGTTTCGCACATGAGAAAATATTTTCAGACTTGGAAATAAAATCGTACATGAACCGTGTGAAGCGTCTTGTTACTACAGGACAGAAGGTTAGAGGGTTAGAGAGGGCGAAAATCATCTTGAATAAGCTGGAAAATTGTCCTAGAATAATATATATATATATGAAAATTTCTCAGAGTTAAACTGTAGAAAAAAACAATATTTATAAATATAAATGACAATAGGAAAACTGTAGTAGTTGCTGAAGCTAACACTAATAGTAATAATATTTCTGAAGCAGGCATTTATAAAATAAATTGTCAAAACTGTTCCTCCCAATATATTGGAGAAACAAGTAGAAATTTAAAAAAACGCATTTATGAGCACAAAAGAGACCTCACAAAAAACTACTTAGCTAATGCACTAGTCATATATAGAAATAAATTCAACCACAATTTTGATTTTAAAAATGCTACAGTCATAAACAAAGAAAATAACTTACTCAGAAGGAAAATCCTCGAGAGTGCCGCCATTGAATATTACCTAAATATTAATCTACGCCCTATTTCACCTTTCTTAAAAGAATTCATTCTCCCAAACAAACGTACAGAAAAGTATCAAGAAATCAAAAGAAAATGGTTGAATCCGTCAACACAGCAATAAAAACAATATCTCCACACGTGACAGTAATTGACGTAATTTTCAGTTAATAGTATGAAAATAGCGTTCTCTAAATTCTTCCAGTTACTAAGGGCATTTTGTTTTGTCATTATTAGTTATTTTGTTTAAATAAATTCATTTCGTTTTTTGCCTTGAGAAAGTCCACATTGGACGAAACGCGTCGGCAGCTATTACAGTTTTCCGATTGTCTTTTACATTTGTAAATATTGTCTTTTTCTACAGGTTAACTCTGAGAATTTTTTCATATATATATATATATATATATATATATATATATATATATATATATATATATATATATTACAATGAGTCATTCATACAAGAAGTAGATTAGTAAAGTTAATGATATCATTAACTTTACTAATCTACTTTTTTGTATGAATGATTCATTGTAATATAAATTGAACTCCACCACATATTTGATATATATATGTATATATATATGTGTGTGTGTGTGTGCGCGTGTGTGTGTGTGTGTGTGTTTCCAAACATGGTCAGCGCATTGTGGCCGTGTTCATAGTTGATGTTATTAGGTGTTGCATATTTTCTTTTTCTTATTAGTGCTTCCATTATTTTTAGTCTTTTTACACGTGAATAAGGCTATTGCCCTTGTATTTTCTACAAATATGTGGCCGATGGAGTTTGGTAGATTTCCCTGTGTGTTTAAATGGATCCTAATTAAGCTATGATCAGAGATGTGTTATGTGAGTCTTCTCGATGGGGATGTAGTTTTATGTCCAATATAATTATTCATTACTTTGGTTTGACCAGGAACACATTTTATTAAGTGAAATGTGAATTCATAAATAATATTGGTTCTCTGTAATTATATATTACACACACATAGACACACACACACATAGACACACACACAGACACACACACACAGACACAGACACACACATAGACACACACACAGACACACACACACAGACACAGACACACACATAGACACACACACACAGACACACACATAGACACACACACACAGACACACACATAGACACACAAACAGACACACACGCACAGACACACACATAGACACACACACAAACAATGCATGAACCAACGTAAATATGAAAATACTATATTTTTTAATCAGTTCACTCCAAGCAAAGCTAGGCTTATGTCCATATTACGTTGAAACACCATCCCTCATACGATCACCGAAGTTAAGCATGGTCAGTACCTAGATGGGTGACCGTTTGGAAATATCAGGTGCTGTATGCTTGGATGTGCCGTTGGTGTAATGAATAATTGCTCAGAATTGGTAATCGGAGATCCAAGTTCCGATTCCTGCCGAATTCGTAATATTCACTTAATCGCAACTACACTTGGGAAAGGTATGAATCAAGCTCATCTACCCCTCAGCTACGGATTAAATAGTAAGACTTGTATCGCTAAAATTATTATTATCTCGAAACAAAAAAAATTAATAAAATTGCGTAGAAAATATTTAAGTTTCGGTCTTAAATAAGCCATAGAAGGTTTACATGACACTAAACAAAAACACCCAACCAAGCAAGGCGACAAGACCACTGTGATGCAAAGGGCGACAGGCAATGAAAGAGAATGAAAAAATAGTTTAAAAGGAAAAGGATACCCAATCCTAAACGGGAAACAAGTAGCAAACTTCGACTCCTGTTCAAAAGACCAGGAGAAGAGTGAACCGGACGATAGGCGAACCTACCTACTCCTATGTGTAGAGGTGTTTTGTATGACTGTCAGTTAATGTACATACGCTTATTATCTATATTTATATAAATATTGAAAGCTTACATCAAAGAGTACCTGAAGGCAAAATTGTTCGCTGAGAGGAAAGGACTTTCTTGCCATCGTTCGGGGAAGGCGTTCTCTAAAATATGCTGTAGAAAAAGCACACATTACAGAAAGAATTGAAAAAAAATCTCAAAGAGGAAATCGACATAAAATGTTCTCTTGGATTCTTCCCGCAAACGAATCTAGAAAAGGAAAATTCTGATTTTTAAAACATTGCCAAATTGTTCTTACAGCGGACAAGCTAGTCAGACACTTAATATGTTGTGTATATATTAATGGATAAGTTAAAATCTTGAACATTTCGTCTGTAGGAAATTCTCTAGTCCAGGTATTTTTTATATTAAAAATCCGAATGTTCGAATTCCAAACAATAATAAAATAAAAATAAAGAAAACGTGGTTTCATGCCTGTTAAATAAATCTTTTTTTTTTATTTACGTATGTACATAAATTTAATAATGATTAAAAATAGTCTTTAGTTGAGTTAGTCTTTGGGTAATTGGTTCATTGAAAAAAAAACTGCAGTTTTTTTTATTACACTTTTATCGCTAGCGAAGATTCACAGACCGTCTATGTTATTGTAGTTGGAGATGATTTATATGAAGTCGCCGACACATGATTGTCAGCGAAGATTTACTGACCCTCTCTGCTGTTGTTGTTGGAGATGATTTGTTTGAAGTCACTGACACATGCTTCTTCCATTACGTGATGTGAGAGAAGGAAAAAACTCTTGCGTTTGGCTTAGAGACAGTCGCATCTCTTCTTGCTAAAAGTCGAAATCGGATCTTTTGTGTGTGTGTGTGTGTGTGTGTGTGTGTGTGTGTGTGTGTGTAACAATCCCCTTTTTTCCCCAGACTCTGAAATTACAGATCCAATCTACGCACTGTCAAGCATTACTCAGACCTTCCAAAGTTTACGCAAAAAATATTATGCTTTGGGAACGTTTGCAGTAAAAACATTTGGTCGTAAATATGTAACATTTATGAGAATAAAATACGGATATCTTTCCTTGAGTGTTTATAAATTGTACACTCTTCAATTATTAACGTTAACAATGAATTATTTTAAATTACAAAATTGTACATGGATCAAACGAAAATTACTTACAATATAATGCATATTACTTATAATACATTCCTTCTTGCCGTCAATTTTGATGGGACGAGTACACTAGTAATAAAATGAAAATACAGAAAACATGTTTATTTCTGTTAAAGAAATCATTTGTATTTACAAACATAAGTACATGAATTCAAAAGAGTCAAAAAAGAAGTAAAAAAATCTTTAGTTGAGTTAAAGTTTTTGGATAGTCGGTTTGCAGTCAAAACTGTGGTTGAAAAAAGATTTTTGAGCAGTCGAAGCACAGTGAAAGCTGAGTTTGAGAAAAGACTTTTAAGTAGTTAATTCACAATAAATATCTGTGGTTGACAAGAGACTTTTAAGTAGTCAGTTCACAATAGATATTTGTGGTTGACAAGAGACTTTTAAGTAGTTGGTCCATAGTAAAACGCTGTGGTTAAGAGAAAGACTCAGGGACTTCAAACGAATCATCTCCAGCAACAACAGGAACTGTTATTATTGGAGATGATACGTTTGCGGTCGCCGATACATGTTTCTTTCAGCACGCGCTGGCGGGAAGGAAAAGGCTTATCTAGCCACGTCTTCTCTTGTGCTTGAATAGTTCAGAGAGAGTCGCATATCTGATGCTGAAAGTCAAAATTTGTTGGGGTTTATAGGAAAGTATCTTTTTGAGAAGTAGGCTAAAGAAAAATAGGGTTTTAGTATTTTCTGATTGGTCAAATATTTTACATGGTGATATAAATTTCTAACCAATAGACACTTTGATTTAGACGGTGTGTGCTGTATTAGGGAATCTTTTTGTCATGTTTGCAAATATTGTCTGTTATTGAGGAGAAAATGAAGTTTGGGTGTGTTTTAATATGATATGTATGTGGGTATGTAATCGTGTTGGAAATAGCGTTTCTTTCCTATACGTTTGCGAAATAAGAACACTGACGCATTTTTCTCTTCAACCATGTTTATCCTCTGGCGACGAGCCGAAAGATATTTGGGTTTGAAATTTTTTATTTTTCATTTTATTTTTTTCCATTTTTTTTATTTTTATTTGTTGTTGTTGTTTTTTTTTTTACCATTTTCTTAATTAAAAAAAACCTAGGATGTGGAGAAATGCTTAAGAAACTTATTTAAATTTAGAACCTGCTTATTTGCGTAGACATGACTGCTAATTTACGGAGGCATGTTGGAGTATTGGATTGCGGTAATCGGAGAGCCGAGTTCGAATTCAAGTCTAGTTCACTGAATTCACTTAAGAAACGCATGAATCCATCTCTGAGTAAATATATAGATATTAAAAGAGTGAAAACATGTAATTCAAATTACAATTTATGAGAATGTTGTTTTGAAAAGTTTAGAATTAAATTAAAGTAAAAAGTGTTAAAAAAATAAATATTAAACTGTTTAATCATTATTTATTTTTATATAATTTTCTTTAAGAATTATCTTAGAAAAGGTTATAAGATCTAACTTTATTTCTTTATCGAATTGAATGATGTTGGAGCTGATTCAATAATTATTCGTTTGTTTATGATAAATAAATGTTGTCAACAAATTAAAAATTTAAACGTCCAACTGGTTTTCTCATAGTCAATTTCTCTTTATATATATATATATATATATATATATATATATATATATATATATATATATATATATATATATATATAGAGAGAGAGAGAGAGAGAGAGAGATAGAGACAGACAGACAAACAGATAGATAGATAGATAGATAGATATTTGTGTATTTAGGCAGCAATCCTGACATGCACATTTCATTGAATATGACAGACAATATATAGAGTAAAGGTAATAAATCCATTGGTATATAATCCAAGCGGATCCTAGTAATATAAAATATTAAAACTGATCCACAAAAAGACCTCAATGTATTTATTATTACAGAGCAGAAATTAATAAAATCCAAACTCACCTCATATGGCGAATAAGCATTTTCAACCGACGGAAATATAATTCGTCAGTCTTATTCAACCTCTGTATAGACTGAGTTCGTGTCGGAATTAGAAAGTTAACTTTCAAAGCTACGTAAAAAAAAAAAAAAAAAAAAAAAAGCGTCGAAAACCTACTACAGAAATTAACCATTTCAATGTTTCAGTCAGATAAAAGGCACGAGACAGTGGTCAGGGGAGGGTGGAAGGTATTCATTTTAATAAAAATTTAAAATTAAGAGAAGAATAAAAAGGGTTTAAAAAAAAATTAAAATATATGAAGTTATATTTAAAAACAAAATCAACTTAAAAGTACTTTTCCAAAGACAAGGTATATTTAAAATAAGATGCATTTAATAATATACTTTAAAAATAAGTAAAATTATACTTAAAAATAAGTTATATCTATTAGCTGACGTGCTTTTACCGATTGAGACACAGAGGAGCGTTTTGGTTAGCAAGGTCGATTTTACTGTTTTTAAACTACAATTATCCATGATTTTATCACGTACATATCTGCTCGATGCGTATCCAAATGTAAACACAATGACGTCACACATTATGAAATGGAAAAAGTCTCTGAATTATTTTAAGACATTTTTATGTTTAAACATAAAGCCTGGATGTCCGAGAAACGCTCCTCTGTGGCGAAATCGGTAAAAGCACGTCAGACTATAGGCTACAGGTTCGATTCCTGTCGGGGGACGCATATTTTCTATGAAAATTTCTCGGGCATTTAGGCCGGTAAATGTTGTTAATACTGTTTATTATAAACAGAGCATTTACTTAAATATTTGTATCTATAAATAAAAAAGAATGTATAAACATAAAAATGTCTTAATATATATATATATATATATATATATATATATATGTGTGTGTGTGTGTGTGTGTGTGTGTAGAGAGAGAGCGGTGGGACGGAAGAGAAGGCGAACTAGAAACAAAAATGTAATCGGTTATAAAACATTATTTTAGTCGGAGTGATATACTGGAAAACCAAAATAGATCCATTTTCATAGCACTAAGTAGCTAAGTGCAAACGAAGGTGAACTCTATCGGGGAATCATCCTAATGACCTATATACCAAAACTTGGCATCCGAATTCTGATGAATAGAGCAGGCAGTAGAATCAGATCAGAAATAGGACAAGAACGGTGCGTTAAAGACACTGGAACAAGGAAGGCGATTCCTGTGCCCATATCAGAAAGAGCAATACAAATGCTCAAGGAAGTATACTTATTTTATAGATTACGCGAAAGCGTTTGACAAAGCACGTCACAAAGAATTGTTGGGACTGCTAGTTAACCTTGGCATACTTGAGAAGAATATTTGAATAATCCAGAAAATGAATTCGGTAAATATATATAGTATTCGAATCCTTGTCGCCAACTGTTGTATCTCGTGTGTTCGAGATAACAGAAGGAAATAAATAAGACAAACTCGTAGGTAAGTAAGGAAATAGTAGGTTTATTGCACAAAGGTATACTTAGCAATTGACCCAATGCTAACTCTCCTCAACTCTGCTTATTTACATAAACAGACAATTCCATTCATTTATGTCCTATATGACAGTCATGCACTATCAAAAGAGGACAGAGAGAAAGGTATTAACCTTATTCTCAGTAAAATCAGTGATGTTTGTTTGTTAGTTTTTGTTTCGTGGTACATCAACATCTAGGGGTCATTTAATGCTGAAATCTAAATATCTTGTATGCAATTTATTTTTATATGCGATATTTTATTTTCTTCTTTATTATTATTTTTTTTAAATACCATCTAACCTTCATGAGAAATTATTCATGGCTATCCCAGTTTTCTTTTAATATCTGTAAACTATTCATTGCCATAATGATTAGCAAACATAGTGGAAGTGTTTCCTTTTGCATTCTCCAGTTTTGAATTCAGAATTATCCCTCTCCTAGACTTGATGGCCTACCAAGGCAGCTAGAGACAACTGTCAGCCCTACTATTTCACCTATAGCTGGGATAGGAAGAGAAAAAGATTTATTGATACCTTTCTCATGAAGTGAATGCAACAACCTTAGCTGAGATGTGAACAAACTCATTCTATTTTCTGTTTTAGTAACCGTCATGCCATCTGCACATCCTTGTTAATTACAGATTCAAATTTGTTGCTACTCTTTATTTACAAGTGCTTGTTGAAATAATATTATTTTCAACCACATCCTCATAGAGATGGGTCGTTGTTGTATCTTGTATTTTTGAGATAAGAAAGGGAAATAAATAATGAAGACAAACTCGTAGGTAAGTAATAAAATAGAAGGTTTACTATACAAAGGTACAATTTCGGTATTTACCTGGGCTCCCCACAGAGCGGGATGTGACGCAAGGCTGGTTGAACGTGGGTTTCTCCGGGTCCGTAGGGTCGAGCAAAAATTCCCCGTAGACCCCGGGGTCGTGTTTGTCTACCACCCCAGACGAGATTATGCCTTCGTCTGGGTTCCTCTCTGCCCGACAGAGAATTCGACAAGCACGAAGAGCTTAGGGCGCGACTAAGACCTAATTCTGGCTCGGTATTTGCCTAGCCTCCCAAAAAGGTAGGATGCGGAACAAGGCCAGTTTTTACGTGGGATAATTCCGAGCCTGTAGGCTCGGATAAAATTTCCCCGTAGACCCCTTATAAACAGAGTTGGGTCTGTCTACCTTCCCAGACGAGACTCTGCTCTTCGGCATAGTCTCGCCTGGATGTTCGTGAGAGTTTGACAAGCGGCTAAAACTTAATGATGGCTCTTCTGAACTCCACTTAACTCCGCCTATTTATATAAACGGGCGATTCCATTCATTTATGTTCTATATGACAAGATTGAGGAATCGGAGAGCCGAGTTCGAATTCCAGTTGAATCCATTATATTTACTTACCTTGAGAAAGGTATGAATCCACTTCTCCCCGCAGCTATGGGTTAATAGCAGGAGAGACCGGGTTCTATAGCTTTGGATGGCAACTAGTCTACCGCAGAAAGAAATGTCAACCTACTGCGGGAAAAAAAATCTGCCTCGTTAGTCATCAATCGAAAGATACATGATCGCTTAAGAGTTTATCACGTATGGCACATGTAGAAAAATAGAAGGGGGTTTAGGACAAAGGGTGTGTTATCTCACAGGACTTATTGAACCTATACAATGAGGTGATTCTGAGAGAATTAGAAGTCCTGCCGGGATTCATTATTGGCTGCCACAATCTTAACAACATAAGATATGCAGATGACATAGTGTTGATAGTAGACACGAAAAGAAAACTACAAAAACTCCTACAGGTAGTAATATTATAAGGAAAGCGAGAAGAAAGGACTAAATGTCAATAATGTATGGCTGTTAGCAAAAGTAGGAGCCTAACATGCAAATTCCAAATTGGAGATAGCAAAATCAAACAAGTACAAAAATTTAAATAATCTGGGCAAAGCTCTGAGGACGGAAAATGCGACACAGAAATCCAAGATAACGAAAGTTGCCTTTCAAAAGCAAAATATTAGGAAACAAAAAATCCGTTAGAAACAATGAAAAGAATACTGAGCTCTTACGTAATATAAATCCTCTTTAGTAAATGCTGGTCAATCTTCTCTGAAAAAGGGACTTGAAGCTGTAAATATGTGGCCCTACAGAAGGATGATGAGAATACCATGGGCCGAACATGTGAGCAACGACAAAGTTTTAGAGAAAATAGGGACAAAAGGGATACTTAAGTATAAGAATCCCTTTTGTTCGCATCCAACACCCGAAAGAGAGAGTTGAAATATCTAGAGAACATAACGAGGAAAGAGGGCTTGGAAAATTTGATACTCACAGGCCAGATTAAAGGCAAGAGGGACAGAGGAAAACAACGCATAACCTACCTAGAGAGTTTGATGGCGGAAATAGGTTTAGGTGAGATAACAAAAAAAAAAAATTATTAAGAGCTACAAAGAATAGGAAATTGTGGAGAGCCTTGATCGCCAACGTCCTGAAGGGACACAGCACAAAATAAAGAAGACCGTATTCCATTCGAGTTTGTTGACGTGACCTTAGATTTTGACAAGATGAAAGACCCAGTATAAATGAAGGTGTTTTTATTTTTTTTTCATTTTTTTATCATTTCCCACCAAGCAAGGCGCTAATGCCACTAAGACGCAAGGGGGGTTCCTGGGAATGAAAGGAAATGTGAAGACTTTAATGGGGAGAAAGAGTTTAGAAGAAGAAGAAGAAGAAGAAGAAGAAGAAGAAACGTGAGACGAAAAAAATAATATATACGAGGCGGTGCTGAAAAATTCTTTGGCTTGAAGTACATCCCAAAATCAGCATTTCATTGAACAAATATCAGAGTTTTGATTAAGCGCAATGGTTCAGACCGATAACTTTTCAGCAGCTAGCAGCTGTAACTGATATAAATATCACGTGCCTGTCTGCGCAAGGGGGATAATGAATCAATTTATGAGATTATTAAATTTGTTGCTTTTATCTACTTGATGTAACAAGAACGTCATACAAAAACGTAGTTCCATATCTAAGAAAAGTTTTTGTTTTTTGCATTTTCCCTGATATGATTCTTGTCTGTATCGCGCTTGGTGCCATCAATAGAAGCCATGTAAAAATGTCTGCTACTATCGGCTGTTAACATTCTCATAAAACCTTTCTCATTTATATACTTTGGTTAAATTTTACTGGTTTTTTTTTTCTTTTCTTTTGCGGAGGAAGACAGACTTCATCGCTTTAGTGGTTTCAAAATCTATTTATTTATTTATTGTTTACTTTGAATAACCTTGAGACAACATTCATCAAAACTGTTAATGTTTTAATGAATTTATGTCGTTCAGACGGTAATGTTTAGAAAATGTCTTATTTTATCAGTAGTTTATTAACACATACTTCCATCCAAGAGGAATGCATCCATCTATCTGATCTATCTATTATCTATCTATCTATCTCAGTCTCTTCATATCTATCTATCTAGCTAGCTCAGTCTTTTCATTATCTATCTATCTATCTATCTATCTATCTATCTATCTATCTATCTATCACAGCCTCTTTATTATCTATCTATCTATCTATCTATCTATCTATCTCAGTCTCTTCATATCTATCTATCTAGCTAGCTCAGTCTTTTCATTATCTATCTAGCTATCTAGCTATGTATCTATCTATCACATCCTCTTTATTATCTGTCTGTCTATCTATCTATCTATCTATCTATCTATCTATCTATCACAGCCTCTTTATTATCTATCTGTCTATCTATCTATCTATCTATCTATCTCAGTCTCTTCATTATCTATCTATATATCTCACTCTTTTAATTATCTATCTATCTAGCTAGCTAGCTAGTTATCTAGCTAGCTATCTGGATCTAAATGTTAGTTAATATCTAGCTAGCTGGCAATACATCTAAACCCACGCATGTCTTTCAATTTCGTACATTTCTGTGGTGCTCAAGGTTTACACCCTGAAACATGAATGTTCGATCTCCTATCCATAATACCAGTGCACTGGACGCAGTATCGTTCGGATTCTATTTCTTTTAAAAGAAAAAGAAAATACTACATCGTGCTAAAAAGCTTTGCTTCGTCTTCTCACTCACTCTCTCTCTCTCTCCAACTCCCCCTCTCTCTTTCTATCTATTTATCTATGTATCAATGTCCTTGCAAAACGGAAAGTCTACAATTCAGTTTCATGCCTTAACTAAAGATCAGATTGTGGGTCGAAACTGACAGTCACCATGCAAATGTTGATTCCTCTGTCCACACTGCCTCTCCATCCATCCATCTCTCTCTCTCTCTCTCTCTCTCTCTCTCTGTGGGTGTGTGTGCGTCTCTCTCTCTCTCTCTCTCTCTATATATATATATATATATATATATATATATATCGCTAGCCACTCGTATTCGAGGATACCCGTCTACTAGGGCGGCTAGCCAATCCCTATTGCAAACGCTTGTTCAGGCGCATTTGTGTTTATTAAACACCCACAGAGCCCACCTGTGGTTTATACTGCAACTATGCTGAGCAGACCTTAGTTACAGTTTCTGGGAAAGAGCGTGTTATCGAGCGTGATCAACAATTTGTACAAGGCCAGCACGCTCAAGTCCTCGCCCACGATGATTTGTCGCTTTCTGCTAGCACATCTATCGACGGCCCTCAAGAGTTCCGTCTACCGAATTTCACTCACAAGGCTTGGGTTATGGTATGGTTTTCAGGCACTTTCCAAAAGTGCCGCACGCTGGGATCAACCTCGATCCATTCCGATAAGTATATATATAAATATATGAGAGAGAAAGAAAGAGAGAGAGAGAGAGATCGTCGAAGATTTGTTCTTTATAAGCAGTAATTTGGACCTTGCAGACCAGATGCTTCTCTGCAGCTGAGTTGTATAGCATGTCAGATCAATTGACGGTTTCGTATAGGACCCAGGTTCGATTCCTGTCGGAGAAGGCATATTTTTTTACGAAATTTCTCAAATATTCAGGCCAGTAATTAATAGTGTTTGCCTAAGAAACAGAGCATTTACTTAAATAAATTATATATATGTGGGAGAGAGGGAGTGGGGTTTGTTAATATGTTCTAATCTTTGTATATATATATATATATATATATATATATATATATATACGTACGTGTGTACGGGAGACAGCTCCCAAAAAAGTTATATTTCTGATGAAGAAGCTGTCTGGTTGAAACTTCCTCCTTACCAATGGAATACAAAACGAATGAGTCAAGCTTGTGTACGTGGCATGGTGGGTCCTAGATGTGAAGGTCTGAACTGGTGGGATTAAGGAATGGAGCTTGTGTGAACATTTGCCATGAAAATAGGGTAATAGATTGTAAATTGGAAAATAATCCATCACCCACAAGGTAGCGTAGCTCTGTCAACACTAGAAAGCGAGGATTAGGCAACTCCAGCCCAGATATGCCAGCAATATTCAACTTTTTTCGTCTGATCTGATCCATGAAGATAGAGCATGCCAGAAGGTGTCAGGTACTTTCTGTAGGAGCAAAAAGAACCGACCCTTTTCCCAACATCTTTAGCGATGGATCGTATAAATGAATTTCTCTTGAGATCTAAGGTGAATTTGAATTTCAATAGACGTTCAGGTCAACTGAGCGCCATTGAGATTACAACCGCTCATCGAGACTGGAGAAATTTAGCACTTGTTATATGATGATGGACCATTACTATTTATTTGGCGATTTCATCTTCTACTTCTATGTAAACCACTGTTTATAGCTTTAAGAGGTGTGTCGTTCATTTTGTACCTCTAAATAGCACCAGATGTCGCTGCAGGATTTACGAGCGCGTTATTGTTGACTATAGCGTCATATCTTTTAGACTGACGAATTCTTTTAAATTTAAACTTCGAGACTCTGGCCAGCGTTTATTGAGATCAAATGACGATAAAAATGCTTGCTTTTCTGGTGATAATGTTCTCTTTACGTTTTCAACAATGCAGGATTCTTTTTCATTTTTTTTTTCTTTTTTAAGTGACTGTGGTATGAGATACAGTGTTTCCGGGAGTGGGGGGTCTGATTTAGCAAGTAAACTAAGATCCAATTCTAGAAATTTTTGAACCGAATACGACACTGCTAATGAATTTGAGCTGCTTGTATTTTGATCCTGAGGCGATGATCGCTCATCTGCTTATGGGAAACGAAGGGGTCAAAAACAAAAACAACAACAAAAAACAAAAACAAAAAACGATCACATCGGCCAACAGGTACGAAAAGTTGAATCCGGGAGTTAATCCGTGAGAAATGCTGGGGAAAAATGTCAGTTTAGCAGAGCGAATGAAAAACGAGAAATTAATGAACGTCATTAAAATCAAATCTGTTATTTGAAAGGAATGAAATAAATACAGAAGTTGGAGGAAGTTTACAGGCTCACAATGAAAATTATGAGCGGGAAACTGAGAAATTATTATCTTTGTTTAGTCGTTTCACATTTTGCGTGGAAGGAAATTCGCCTTCCTGTTTTCGATCTTCAGCGACTTGTTTAATTCAGTGATTGTTTACCACTGATATCTTTTATTGCTTTCATAATGCCATCGCTGCTGTATAATGTTTCTCACATACGTAAACAAACTTACATATATATAAATAAACTTATATATATATTGTTGTAAGCTAGGGAATGTTACTGAATAGAATAATCACACGAAGATTGGCAATGAACGATAATACTTAGGACAAGAACAACACATATAAGATTCGACAGCGAGTGGGTTAAGGCACGTCAAATCCAAAGACGGTTTTTCCGGGGGGGGGCGCAGGTTCGAATTCTGCTGGAGGGCGCATAATTTTCTAATCTGTTTCTCGAATATTTAGGCTGGTAAATGTAAATAAATAAATATCCCGTTTAATAAATAAATAAAAACAGACCATCTACTCAAACATGAGTATCCATTTAAAGTAACGCTTAAACACATAAATTAAAAATATGTCGGATTTAATCTATTTTCTAAAAAAAAATTATCTTTGTTTACGTTAGGTTACGAAAAAATTCCCAAACATAAAAATATCGAGATATTTGTCAGTACTTCATAAAAACACCCAAATCCATGTTAAAAATGTTTTTCAATGATATTTTTATGTAATTTTTGTTTCGAATCGGATTAATTGAAATTTAAATCGGCTAATCCTCCTCAAATAAAGTTTCAGTAAAGTATTTTTTTAATGTTTTAATAGAATTACATTGTACTTGCAAATATGGGTAAAATCGTCCATTTTTAGCGATTAAAAGAATATCTTATTCAAATCAATTTAAATTCGGTTTAAAAAACAAATATTTTGCTTATTATAAATACTAAATTTAATCCATTAGCTTCAAACCGGATGGCTGGCCACTCATATTTGAGGAAGCCCATCTACTAGGGGCGGCTAGCTAATCCCTGTTGCCGGCGCCTGCCCAAGTACCTTTGCGTTTTTCCAACACCCACACTGCCCACTTGTGACTTATACTGCAACTATGCCGAGTTACAGTTTCTGGGAGAGACCGCAGTATCTAGCATGAGCAACAGTCAGAAAAAGACTGGCACGCTCATACACTCGATCACGATGACTTGTGACTCTGATGACTTAGCACAGCCATCGACGCCTCACAAATACACTCACAAGGCTTGGATCAACGCGTGGTATGATTTTCAGGCACTTTCCAAAGGGACAACACACCGATAACTTCAGGAAGTCACCTTCCAGGCAAGTCGACCAGGATGAGATTCGAACCAGAGTTAGAAAGGGAACGTTCTAATCATTCGGCCACGTGCTCGTACGTTGAAACTAAAACTAAAATAAAAGCTTATATATATATATATATATATATATATATATATATATATATATATATATATATATATATATATATATATATATATAGATATATATATATATATATATATATATATATATATATATATGGTGTCCATAGAGTTCGTGTGCACTTTAAAAAATTTAACTTTACTTGTATTTGCGATAGAAATAATTTATAAAAAGGATTAGAAAGAAGTAAATCTATATTTTTTAAGGTTTTATTGAAATTTTATTTAAGTTTCCACATGTCCCCCATCATTAGCAATACAAAGGGTAATACGATTTTAAAGTTCACGTAAAACATTTGCCAACTGATTTACAGTAATGCCTGAAATCACATTAGTTATTTTAGCTATACTTAAAACTAGGTACATTAAACTTTATAACATTTTTTACAGATTATTTCTATCGCAAAATAAATTTTTTAAAGTGCATTCGAACTTTATGGATACGCTGTGTGTATATATATATATATATATATATATATATATATATATATATATATATATATATATATTGTGGAAAATAAAGCATAATATTTTTTAAGAAAAATCCACATTCCAACCTAAAACGTTTGTGGTTTCTCTCTTCTTAATATACACATATCTCGTTGAAACTACTATAATCTCTTCCTCTTATATATATATATATATATATATATATATATATATATATATATATATATATATATATATATATATATATATATTCCAAGCGTCGTATAATGGCTTTGATTTCAAGAGAAAATAAAGACAAAAACTGTTCAATTCCCGCGACCGTTATCGTCTCAAAGCCAACTTCTATGTAAACAAAACAGGATATCATCTTTGACGGTGAACATCTCTGTTGTCCGTATAACCACTCTCATGATGGTTCATGTGAGCCGAAACCTTAGATCGACCACCAATATAATAAAGAAATATTCAAATGTTGAACAGTTTTTGTAAAGAAGAAAACTTTGGAAAGGCTCGTGATAAAACAGAGCAGACATTCATTGTCTGTTATATTTAACAATATTTGTTTGAAAAATGATCTGCTACCCCTATATATATATATATATATATATATATATATATATATATATATATATATATATATATATACATACAGAGAGAGAGAGAGAGAGAGAGAAGGGGGAGAGAGAGAGAAAGATAAATGAAAATGTTCAGCTATAAAGACTGAGATTTTATACATATTTATCTGGGTCTGTTCTTATCCCTGTATATTTCTATTTTTTTATCTGACTTAATCCGTGCATAACTCTATCTATCAAGCTATGACCTTATCTATCCTATTCTCTTCGTATGTCTCAATCTCAGTTCAGTTTTCATACATATTTATTTATATCTCGATCTATCTAACACTCTGTTCATATCTGTCTCTCTATCTATTTATCTATTTCAGCCTATTCAAATATATACATATATATACATATATATATACCTATATATATATATATATATATATATATATATATATATTAAGACATTTTTACGTTTATACATTCTTTTTACACATACAAATATTTAAATAGGCTCTGTTTATAATAAACAGAATTAAACAACATTTACCGGCCTGAATCGAACCTGTGTCCTATACAGAACCGTCACATAGCCTGATGTGCCTTTAACCGATTGGACCACAGAGGAGCGTTCGGTTAGCAAGGTGGATTTTACTGTCTTTAAACTGCAATCTTCCATGCTTCTCTCACGTACATTCATATCTGCTCATGGCGTAGCCAAATGTAAACAAATGACGTCACACATTATGAAATGGACAAAATGACCAGATATGAATGTACGTGAGAGAATCATAGAAGATTGTAGTTTAAAGACAGTAAAATCAACCTTGCTAACCGGATATAAGGATATTACATCGAAACCTGTCAAAATCGCTACAAATTTACAATCGTGTTTCGATGTGTATTAATGCATCTCATCAGGAGATTGTAAATTACTGGCTAGTGAACGATTTATTTAGATTTAAAAGCAAAATACAACCTCTTTTACGAAAAAAATGTGGAGTTATAAGGTTTATGGGCTTTACTCTGATCAACGAACCAAATATGACCAACGTTAAATTTAAACTAAGCGAAAAAACAAAATTAAGAAATTATTTTTTATAAATGGTTCATGACCCGTAGATTGGCAATTAATGGCAGCAACAGACGTTAAACAGGAGCGGATGTAAATGGAGATTTTACACACCAGACAATGTCATTTCCTAAGAAAAAATGAGATGGAGTAGTAATTTAACAAAATGCTTCACAAATTATATGCTTTGTGAGTTTCCTACATAAAAAAAAAATCTATCTTACATATCTATAAGTCTATGCCTGTATTATTTGGTCGAGCATGATCTGCAGGAGAGTGACTCGTTGATATGAAATGGAAAGAATATATTGAATCCATTGCTAGGTCAGCTGCTAAGAAAGTGGGTTCACTATGCTGGACAATTTTTTCTCTCCAGAATCTATGTTTACATATCTATAAGTCTATGCCTTGAATATTACTGCAACATTTGGTCCGATGCCTGTAAAGCTGCATTGATAAATACCAAAGAAGAATCAGCAATATTTTTGACCTTGTTAATAGTTTCAGTCTCTTTCTCTGTGCCTTGTCTATAAATACTTTTATGGTAATTGTTCGGATGAACTCTTCGCTATGGTGCATATGGAGACTAGTGAAGACTTCATGGAGATTCTAATTATGGTGTTATGGCATAAGGAAAATTATGGTATGTTTGGTTCAGTGATTGTGGCTTGCTAAGTTTCATTATAAGACAGAAAAAGACCTCACTTTCCCCATTCCCCCTTTTGGCCACGTTTTTTATTCATTACAAAATAAATATCGCCATCAGGCCTAAATTCTTTGAATTTAAGCGCAGTTCTAGACTGGCTTGGAGATCTCATCAATTTACAATTTAGCTGGCTAGATGTAACCGTAAATTCTATGCTAACAGTTTCTTTTCTCGCACTTCTCGTTAGTGGAACTCCCTTCCGGCTCCATACTTTCCAACCAACTTTATTTAGAAGAAAGTTCAATGCAATGTCGATCGCTATCTTCTGTCCTCCTGACTGGTCTTCTTTTGTTCTTGCTCCTTAGTAATGTTTCTCTTTTCTAATTCTTTCACACCTAGTAACCCCTTTTGTCTTAGTGGCTTTTCTACCTTGCTTAGGGAGAAATCGATTAAAAATCTATCTATCTATCTATCTATCTATCTATCTATCTATCACTCAGGTTTCATATCTATCTATCTACCTATATTTCGTTAGACTATTCATTTCTATCTATCTCATTCTGTTCATATCTATATAACTATTAATCAGAATAAGCTAGCAAGCTAGCCGTACCCTTATAAGCTTATTCTTGAAATATCTATTTCATTCTGTTCTTATCTATCTATCTATCTATCTATCTATCTATCTATCTATCTATCTATCTATCTATCTGATACTGTTCAAACCTATGTATCTATTTTTCAGAATTAGCGAACAAGCTAGTCGAAACTTTGTCTAGCTTATCCTTGAAATATCTATCTCATTCTGTTTTTATCTATCTAATTCTGTACTTATCTATCTATCTATCTATCTATCTATCTATCTATCTATCTATCTATCACATTCTGTTATCTATCTATCACATTCTGTTATCTATCTATCTCATTCTGTTCTTATCTATCTATCTATCTATCTCACTCTGTTCTTATCTATCTATCTATCTAATTTTGTACTTATCTATCTATCTGTCTCATTCTGTACTTATCTACTTATCTACCTATCTGTCTCATTCTGTACTTATCTATCTATCTATCTCTCTATCTATCTATCTCATTTTGTTTATATCTATCTATCTGTTCATATTTATATATTTATTTTTTAGAATTAGCGAACAAGCTAACCGTAACCTTGTCTAACTTACTCTTGAAATATCAATCTCATTCTGTTCTTATCTATCTATCTATCTATCTATCTATCTATCTATCTCATTCTGTTCTTATCTATCTAATTTTGTACTTATCTATCTATCTAATTATCTATCTTATTCTGTACTTAAAATATCTATGTCATTCTGTACTTATCTATCTATCTATCTATCTATCTATCTATCTATCTGTCTGTCTGTCTGTCTATCTATCTATCTATCTCATTTTGTTCATATCTATCTATCTGTTCATATTTATATATCTATTTTTTAGAATTAGCGAACAAGCTAACCGTAACCTTGTCTAACTTACTCTTGAAATATCTATATCATTCTGTTCTCATCTATCTATCTATATATCTATCTCATTCTGTTCTTACCTATCTATCTATCTATCCATCTATCTATCTATATATATATATATATATATATATATATATATATATATATATCAGTCTGTTTATGCCCTCATCTGGCTTATTTTATTTAACACACTTAACGTCTTTTTTCAAGTGCTTTTTGCCAAAAGAGAATTACCTGCTCTCCTTGATCTTTGATGCCGACATTTTCATGTGCCTCTGGCCTTATTTCTTCCAGGGAGGATGGTGTCTGCAGTTCAGTTTATTTTTGCTTTCGTTTTCCTATCTCCAAAAAAAAAAAAAAATTTATCTATCTCATTTTGTTCATATCTATCTATCTGTTCATATTTATATATCTATTTTTTAGAATTAGCGAACAATAGACAAGATCCATGATCTCCAGAAACAGAGATAAGCATTAAATTATTTTAAAAAATATTTTTAACATTTGGCGCAAAAGCACACAACACACATACACGTATATTCATACATATAACATATTTTTTAATGCATATGTTAACCTCTATTCGTGGTGCCTCTGCGTGAAATAATGCGTAATGAGGTGTAGCAGGTTGATCATTGGTAATGTGTTCGATCCTCACTGCGTGCTTGTTTTATTAATAGATTGATTTGTTTTCTACAGCTTATCAACTCTTTTCAGTTTATTTAAATCAATGATTTAGTGATACCAGTCTTATTAATTAAGACATAGCTGGAGGGAGAAGATGTGGATTCAAGGGTAATGCGTAAGTGAATATAACGAACCCAACTGGAATTTGAACTCGGCTCTCTGTTTAACAATTCCTAGCCATTATCCATTACATAACACACACATCCAAGCCTACAGCACATAGTATTCCCGAGCGGTAACCCATCTAGGTACTGACCAGGCTGGACGTTGCTTAATTTTGGTAATGTTTTATTAGATTTTTTTATTTTACCATTTAGAGTAGATATTCTGTTCTTGGGGATCTTGTCTGACAAAAAAAAAATGATATTTTAAATTCTCCAAGGACTTGTACTTATAACTAATATAAACATTAAGCCCTACTGAAATGGGAAATTTAATGAAATTACATGATTGAGGTGAGGTAACAGATTTTTTTTTTACCAAGAATTTCCAAAATAGAAACGTTTCTAAAATATATATATATCAATCCGAGGGCCCCAGCTACAACTGGAATTGTTGATGTCCTTATATGCCACAATTTTAGATTTCGTTTTCAAGATTCCTTGTATTTCGATAGTTTTTGAAGGGACTGCAATGCCAATAAGAAGGCACACTTTGACTTTGCGGTCTCTGATCATGATGTCTGGGCGATTAGAGTCCCATAAAATGGTTACAAGTCCTATCTCTGTAACCGGGTCAGGGCAGTGTTCATACCAATTTCTTGCAGCTTCCTTTCCATAAAAGTCGCAGATTTTCCAGTGCAGATATTGGCCCATTGTTATTATTATTATTATTTGTCTATGTTATGTTTCCTACTTTGTAACTTGTAGAGCCGGGTCCAAACTATGGTCGTTAGGCCTTATAGGAGAAATTCCATTTAATTGATAGCATCTTCTTCTTCTTCGTCTTCTTCTTCTTCTTCGTCTTCTTCTTCTTCTTCTTCTTCTTCTTCTTCTTCTTATTATTATTATTATTATTATTATTATTATTATTATTAGCATTGTTTTGAGCCTGTAAACATTGACATGGTTCACGGATAGGTAAATATTTGTCGTTCATATTTGAGTCTAAATGCATTTATTTGATTTGGGTAAATATTGAACCTTTATTCGGTGATTGGTAAATATTGGTCGTTTATTATTGAATCTATGAGAATTACTTTTGTATAGAAACCTTACGGTGATAATGGTCAACCTCAGTTGTCAACACCCGTGGAATTTCAGAGGTCTCGCTAGTAAAATATAAACATCGCTGAGGTAAAAAAAAAAAAAGATCTAAGAAAATATTTAAAAGTATCTTTTTAGCACTATATGACCATTATACAAAAGTCGATGTGCCAGAAAAATTGCGTTTTAGATTATAATCGGATCGTTTGATCAGCAGTTAATTTCGCTTAAAAGATCTTTGGTACTGTACTCGTTATAAAAGAACTGTGTCGTGAATCCCCCCTCCGTCCACACATCCATAATCATACACACACACACACACTTTTTCTCTCTCTCTCCCTCTCTCTCTCTCTCTCTCTCGTTATATATATATATATATATATATATATATATATATATATATATAGTAGCGTCCAAAACTAAGGGACAAAATTTTAAAACCTAATATTTGTTAGAAATAACAACTTTGAAAAGCTGAAATTTTGACAACTGGTAGTCGTTATCATCCATAATAACATACTAAAATTTGAATCATTTGCAAAGGATAGAAAAAGAATTATAACAATTATTTATTTATTTTCAAAATAGGATCGTCCAAAAGTAAGGGACAAATTGAGAAAAACAATTTATTTATTTTGTTGTCGAAGGCTCAGTTGAGCACCGTCTGTGAGTAAAAGAGTACCGTGACGCAATTCACTCCACCAGAAATTTGGAAATGGCATACTGTACTGCTTGGCATTTGCACCAGAAGCTCCAATACGAAGATCTTAGAGTGTTTGGGTGTCAATCTGAGGGTAGTGCAGAGGTTTCGGAAAGAGTTGGATGAGTCAAATAGTGATTACGAAGGTGCGACAGATCAGAAAAAACACTCTTATCGTTCTGATAAGAAAAGAACTCCTGAATTTGTTGGTGAAAGCCTCGGTCTCAACACGGAATCCAGCATCAAGAGTAGGTAGTATATCCCTGGGTCAAGAGGGTGGCTGCTGGAAGATCCTATGTATGGCAACAGGAATCTGCACCATGCCCCACAAGCAGAAGAACCCAATCATGTCTGTCAGACAATTTCTGCGACTACATCACCCCTTACATTTGGGCACCTAACTCCCCAGACTGCAGTCCCTTGATTATTTTGTGTGATGCGCAGTTGAGCGAGAGAGCAACAAAACTTCTTGCAATACCAAAGATGAACTGAAGGCAAGGATTATGGCAGCATTCACCAACTTAAACAAGGAGACCGTCCAGAAGAGTTACAGAAGATTCCGAAGTCGTCTAGAGGCCGTGGCGGAAGCCAATGGCGATTTTATTGAATAAATTTGCTATTTAGTATTTCAAGATATGTTTCTGTAATTCTGGTAATTTAATCTGTTAAAATGAGATGTCAATGTTATTTTCGTTTTTACATAATGTAGACCACAATTTATCCATCACACACACACACATATATATATATATATATATATATATATATATATATATATATATATATAGTGATTTTCTAAGTGCAGCTTAGATGTGGAACAAAGCCGAAAGTATGGGGCACCCAGTAAGGATCGAACTCATTCGTAATTGATCCAGCAAGACCATCTTTCGAACAATTACACCGCGTCGAGGTGCCATATATATATATATATATATATATATATATATATATATATATATATATATATATATATATATATATATATATATATATATATATATATATATATATATATATATTCTATCTATCTATTTATATATATATATATATATACCTATCTCTCTATCTTTCTATGTCTTTCTCAATCTCTCACTCTCTCTCTCTCTGTCTATCTCTCTCTATATATATGTATATAGATATATAGATATATATATAGATATAACTATCTCTCTCTCTCTACATATACACACACACATATGTAGATAGATTGATAGATAACAATCTGTCTGTCTGTTTATCTATTTATATATATATATATCTATGTTTTTTTCAATCTCTCACTCTCTCTTTCTATCTCTGTCTCTGTAGATATAGATATAGATATAACAATCTATCTATTTATCTATCTCTCGCTCTCTCTCTCTCTCTCTCTCTCTCTCTCTCTATCTATCTATCTATCTATATATATATATATATATATATATATATATGTATTTGTATATATATATATATATATATATATATAGATAGATAGATAGATAGATAGATAGATAACAATCTATCTAGCTATCTATCTGTCATATCTTGTGATAACCTTTGTCGAAATCCTACTACATTTTTATCAAACGTCAATGCAATAAAATGTCCGATAGTTTTATTACTTTTTTTATTACAATCAACATTTGAGCTGCCGATCTTTTCATTTCTTTATTTTCTTTTTTATTTCTTATTCACATAAACATAAATAGCTTGCAAATGCCTTCGCTTTCTGTCGCCGCGTAAGGAGACTCGATGCCAAAAAGAATATAGACCCTCCTCCGAAAATGAAGTTTATTGTCCCAACGAAATTAACGCTTTGCAACGGGGGCATTCGTGAAGCATTACAATTTGCGCCTTTTGAATTTGGAACTGTTCATGCGCACTGCAATACCTTTATTACGTGATATCCTGGTTATTACAGGAACTGAAATTCTCAGGCCAAAAAAAAGCGCCATTATTTTTCCTTTATTTTGAAATATGTAAGCTCCTCTTAAAGAATTATCAAAGAATGCCATTTCCAACTCAATTACTTACCCATATCCATAGCATATTAAAAAGAATATTTTCTACCCAACAGCAGGCAATGTTACAAACATGTCAAAAAGATTCTGTAATACAACACTCACCGTTTAATTCAGTGTTTATTCGTTAGAAATTAACATCACCATGTCAAATACTTGATCACTAAAAGAAAACAACAAACCCTATTTTTCTCGAGTCTACATTCGGGGGAAAAAAAATTCACAGATTACAACGAGCAGAGATGCGACTGCCGCCATGCCGTTCAAACGCAAGAAATGAGGTGGGTACATACTTTTTACTACCCCCGCCACACCACAGCGCGTACTAAAAGAAACGGGTGTCGGCCACTTCAAACGTATCTTCTCAAACAACAGAGCAGAGACGGTCAGTGAATCTTCGCTGACGATCAAAGTCTTAAACTTTAGCTTTTTCTGTACCAGCTAACTTTAACTCAATTAAAGACTTTTTTTTCACTTTTCACTCTTTTGAAATCATGTACATATGTTTGTAAATACAAAAGATTTATTTAACAGAAATAACCATGTTTTATTTATTTTATTTCAAGTGACGGCAAGAAGGAATGTATTATAAGTAATATGTATTATATTGTAAGTAATTATCGTTTAATCCAAGTACAATTTTGTAAATTAAAACAGTTCGTTGTTAACGTTAATAATTAAAATAATAATTATATATATTATATCTAAATATATATAATTATATATATTATAATTATTAATAATTTAACAGTATACAATTTATAAACACCTCAGGAAAGATATTCGTAATTTATCTTCATAAATGTTACATGTAATTTCCAAAGCATTTTTTTGTGTAAACTTTAAAGTTCTGAGCTTTGACAGTCCGTAGATTCGATCCGTAATATCAGAGTCTGGGGAAAGAAGGAGGTTGTCACACACACACACACACACACACACACAGACAGACACAGACAGACACAGACACAGACGGAGAAGCGGACCGAGTTCAATAACAAACACTTAAATGATTTTGTTGAAAAATTCATTCATTAAAAAAAACGTTGCTACAGGATTTCCTCTGGGCTTTGGGACCCTGAAAGCTTAAACTTCATAATCTTTCATAGTCGAAATGCGTTCTATATCGTGCGTCTATTTGCATTTTCAATGATGATATTTTACAAAGTATTCGTGTTATTTTTTAACATAGTAAATATTTTAATGTAGTAAATATTTTAATGTAGTAAATATTTTAATGTAGTAAATATTTTTAACATAGTAAATATTTTAATGTAGTAAATATTTTAATGTAGTAAATATTTTAATGTAGTAAATATTTTTAATATAGTAAATATTTTTAACATAGTAAATATTTTAATGTAGTAAATATTTTAATGTAGTAAATATTTTAATATAGTAAATATTTTAATGTAGTAAATATTTTTAACATAGTAAATATTTTAATGTAGTAAATATTTTAATGTAGTAAATATTTTAATGTAGTAAATATTTTTAATATAGTAAATATTTTTAACATAGTAAATATTTTAATGTAGTAAATATTTTAATGTAGTAAATATTTTAATATAGTAAATATTTTAATGTAGTAAATATTTTTAACGTAGTAAATGTTTTAATGTAGTAAATATTTTAATGTAGTAAATATTTTTAACATAGTAAATATTTGAATGTAGTAAATATTTTAATGTAATAAATATTTTTAATGTAGTAAATATTTTTAACATAGTAAATATTTTTAACATAGTAAACATTTTAATGTAGTAAATATTTTTAATACAGTGAATATTTTAATGTAGTAAATATTTTAATATAGTAAATATTTTAATGTAGTAAATATTTTTAATGTAGTAAATATTTTAATGTAGTAAATATCTTTAATATAGTAAATATTTTTAACACATAATATTTGAATGTAGTAAATATTTTTAATGTAGTAAATATTTTTAATATAGTAAATATTTGTAACAGTAAATATTTTAACATAGTAAATATTTTTAATATAGTAAATATTTTAACATAGTAAATATTTTTAATAGAGTAATTATTTTTAATAGAGTAAATATTTGTTTTCGCGACTGGCCTTTGAGATAAATTATGATCATTTCTGGCCTGGAGAGGTATGGTCCCGTCAGGCTATTTTGCCCAAGAAACACCATTTCTACTGCGGCTGAAATACATGTGGTTCCCCTACAACCCTGACGCATCACGGGATTCGTGATCTTGTGATCGATTGATCGTTCGATCTGATTGTTTATTTAGTAATTCATGTCGGTCTTCTACTTTGTCTAACAGACTCCCACGCGGATGCTTACTTGAATACGAGTATCTTAGGCGCTTTGTGTTAAGGGTCAATCGTTCTTTTTTTTATCCTCCTTACAATCTTCACTTCCAACCGCCTTATTTCTTTTTGCACATGGTACACCTTATTCATCATAAACACTTTAACAGTAACCCTCTACACTGAGTGGCTCTCTTGCCTTGTATTACGTGAAATTTTGTACTTAAAATATTTACAGATATAAAAGAAAAAACTGTGAAGAGCGATGATCCTTTATATATCAAACAGTGGATATCATACATTCGTTGCTAGTCGTCTAAAATTACCTTCCCGTATGATCACTGAAGTTAAGCAACGTCATGTCTGGTCAGTACCTATATGGGTGACCGTTTGGGAAAATCAGGTGCTCTAAGCTTGGATGTGCGGTTGTGTGTAATGTATAACGGCTCTGAATTATTAAACGGATAGCCGAGTTTCAATTCCAGTTGGGTTCGTTATATTCACTTACGTGCAAATATCCTATGGGAAAAGATATTAATCCACCTCTTCTCCCTCTAGCTATGGGTGAATTAGTAGAACTTGCATCACTAAATCATCATTATCTCCCCCAAAATAATCCTGGGTCTGACGATAAACTACATCCCTCAGCGAGGCCACTGATTGGGAGATTGGAGGTTTTGAGAAGCGTAGAACCACGACTTAATTACTATTGTTCCCAGATCCACTCTGACCCCGGGTGGTAGCCCCTGCTGAGGTTCAAACTACGGGCAAATAGTTACCCACACCAAACAAAAGCAAAAGCCTATGAAAGTATAAAAATACATTTTATAGTAGGAAAAATAATTAGTATAGAAAAAGTATATAAAAGAAATTAACCACCAATGCCTATTCATAGTAAAATTACCAACAATACATCAACCAACATGAAAGAACTTTTTCATGATATTAATTCTTATGATATCCAACAATTTCTTAAAGAAATCAAACTGTATTCCAGAATAGGACTTCAACAAAACTACAACATAAAACACACGCATCACCGCCTCTAGGAATTATTTCCACACAAACATGTATATGTATAAAAGCTGAGTATCATCTACCATGTATTCAATTGTGAAAGCAGAATAACATATATACATATATTTTTTTTTTAAGTCTTTAACCCCAAGTAAGGTGAGAATGCCACTAACACGCAAGGGGTTACATAGAGTAAAGAGGGTTGTTTTAGAAAAGGATAACGAGAAGACGGGGATCAAGATCAAGACATTATTAGATGTCGATTGACATTGAATTTGAATATTTGAAGATTATAGCTATAAGTGAAGCAAGTAGGAGGAAGGGAATTCCACTGTCGGGAAGTACGAGAGAAGAAGTCGTTGGAGTAGAAGAGGCGGTTACATTTAACTGTTTCGACACTGAAAGGGTGGGACCGAGATGCCAACCTAGTAACACGCTTAAGTTCAAGCAGTTGAGGTACCAGTGAAAGTAGCTCATCAAAGCAGCTGCCGTGAACATATTGGTTGAAAAGAGAGAGGGAAGCCACAGCACGTCTGTGAGAAAGAGACTGTCGACGAGATGCCAGATCAGGACCCATCATAATGTATATTCGTCTATGGACGTCAAAGTTCCCAATAAAATTAAATTTCGGTATTAAATGATCCAAGAAGGTGTTCATATGTCGTTAAACAGAGAATTCATTAAATCTCTCTACAAAGAAATCCTCGTAATCTAAAAACTTAATTTCTGATTTTAAATAACCTGCAAACGGTTATTGGCCAGCAACCTTTCTTTTTTTATAAGCCGAAATTTAAATCTCTAGTATAAGGATTGAATGTGTACTTCGGAAACAACGCTGTTTTGCTTCTGTTATAGACAGCATCCTAGAAAAGGAATGTTCATTTTTAGCATTAACCAATCACCGTCTTACGCTTGGGCCAACGTAAGAAATAGGAACTTGGAACGGAAAGAAAGACTTAACTTAAAAAAAAAAGAAAAGAAAAAGAAATCTGTATAAAAATCAGTTTCAAATGACATTTTCTTGATAAAGCAAGAAAAAAAAAATCTGAATTGCTTAATGTTTACTCGAAAGGCAACAGTTTTCTGATAACTTTGCTCGTATCTCGATAAAAAAGAAGACATTTAACATACTTGTAATTAAATACGACCTTGACTTTAACAAGATTTGAAATGCATGAGTTACTCCCCTTTTGATAACAACCAACAAATCAGATCACGTTTGACAAACATCCGGGTTGTTTATATTGGTATTTACTAATGGTAACCTTAACAGTCATATTAGGTGTTTCTTTATAAGGAGACATTCGGCATTCATTGACCGGGCAGCCAGTGCTTCTCGAGTTATGATTTCCTTCATTTCCTGTATGGAATCAAAGTGTAGTATCTGTTTTCCTCATCTAATGGTAATAATAGACGTCTCCTTATAAAGAAGCATCAAGCATTCATTGACCGAGCAGTCAGTGTTACTTTCTGGTTAAGCTCTCTTTCCAGAAATGATGTGTTTCAGAAATTTCAACCGTCTCTCTCTGATTCTGAGCGTAAGCAAAAATGTTCGTATTTTTCTTGAAACGTCCTCATTAAGCACATGTTCCGATTATGTTGTTCACAGTATCCATCTATAGAACGACATCTGTTGTCTCAAGTGTCCCCTTCATCTGTGAGGAAATTGTCCAGCATTTACTGCCATACAGGTGGGGCAAAATTAAGTATACAGTAAAAAAAAATGCGTTCAAAACGTATTTTATTCATTATACAAACCAATAATGGTATTGATTACTGTATACCTACTTAGATATTGATTAATTAGTAGAACTTGTATCAGCAATTCATTATCAACTCCAAAAAATTGTTACAATCTAAAAATATTTTATGTATTCAAATAGGTACTGCCATAAAAGCGCTAAAAAATTTAGCATACTCCGATGAAAAAATGTACCAAACGTAATGAAAAAACAGTTTTATCATCGAAAGTTTTATTATTATTACGAGAAAAGATCAAAGTATTTTTTGAATAGGCAAGTAAATTTTTAACTCCTTTTTAGAACGTTTGAAATTCTAATTAAAATCTTGTTTTTCCTGCGTCAGCGTTTGTACTAACTTTTAGCATAGCAAATTGTAGCCTCTTTTTTTGCGGTGACAGACACATTAATTTGAAAATTCTTGCAAAAATCAAATAATTTTCAGACTTTAGTGAAATTTTCAGGATTTATCCACAAATTAATAAAATTATTTTAGAACTGTTTTTTCAGCCCCTTTGTATATCAGTTCAGAACTAATAAAATGTTCCTTTTCCTTAATACTTTGGCGTTTTTTTTTGGGGGGGGGATGCACCTTTCACTATTCCAATACGTCATTTAGATTTCTGTGACGCATCAACTACCCATGTGACAAATACCAACCCTTATCTCGGCTCGTGCACGTCGACCCGACATCCGCTGACAACTTCTGGCCGCGTTCCACCTCCAAAGAGTTCTGTTCCTTCCTTCTATCATCGCTTCTACTGTTATCTCGGCATTTCGCACAGCAGCTATTTTTTTTTTCTTTTACAGCTTCCGGTCATGTCACGTTGAAAGACCAATTCCCGTACGATCACCGAAGTTAAACAACGTCCAACCTGGTCAGTACCTAGAAGGGTGACCACTTGCGAAAACCAGGTAATCTAAGCTTGGGTGTGTAGCTGGTGTGGTGTATAACGAATTTGAAATCGGAGAGTCGAGTTCCAATTCCAGTCGGGTTCGTTATATTTCTTCACGCGCAAATACCCTTGGGAAAAGTATGATCTGAATCACCCCCCCCTATATATTGGTTAATTAATAAGACTTTTATCAGCAAATATTCTTACAATCTAAAAATAGTTTATAGCTTTAAATAACCTGTAAAAGGTTGATAAGCCATAAAAAAAGCAAATGAAACAATTTTTCTTTTACAAAATATATTTCAAAAATACATTTATTGGATACTCAGGAATAATCCAAAAAACATCGAAAAAATGTTCACTTTGCTTTTGAGAAAGAAAATTTAAAAAAAAAATGGCCATGTGTCTTCAGGACGTAGGCGATCCTAACCCTTCACAGATCACTTTTATTAAATAGGAACTGCCAAACGTTCTTGTGAAAGATGGTGGAATGATTCACATTGCCTTTTTTCCCTTTTAACTAATTATTCCCGAATACATGCTCAAGAGCCACTCAAGGTAGAGGGTTACTGAATGATCTTGTATGAGCATAAGAAGAAGAGAGAAGTGCAGCTTATGATGTTATGTAGGAGAGGTAACGGCTAATCCTAGATTTGAAGAGATTAACATTGTAGTAACCGAGAAAACATTCTGCCGGATGTCCGATCCACAAAGTATCAGGTTAGCCTATCGATCCAGTGTAGGTGGATGGACGGGTCGTAGCCGTGAAGGTCTGAACTGGTAGAACTAAGAAATGTATCTAATCTGAACATTTGCCATGGAAATAGTGGTAGAGTCGAGAGAGGCATAGTTGTGAAGGACTAAATTCGTAGAACTAAGGAGTGTAGCTAGTTTAAACATTTGCCATAGAAATAACGATAGATTAGTGAGAAGATTTCGACGTTTTTTCTATTAGAAAGGGTTTTAGGGTGGAAAATAATTCATCACCCACCGGTACGCACCGACGCTTTTAAACACTATTAAAACTGGTGCTTGAGGACTATTCAGCTCTAGTCCAGGTATGACAACAAACGCCATTTTTGGTCGGCCTGGCACTTGTAAAGATAAATATATTTAACCCGAGGGAGTTAGATACTTTCTGAAACGGTTAGAAGCAACCGGATATTTTCCAGCAGTTTTAGCGAG
The DNA here is from genome assembly GCA_963932145.1 of Acanthosepion lycidas. Lineage (NCBI taxonomy): Eukaryota > Metazoa > Mollusca > Cephalopoda > Sepiida > Sepiidae > Acanthosepion > Acanthosepion lycidas. Next base: position 13,092,694 of record OZ010587.1, read on the forward strand.
GGATCGTATATATGTTCCCCTTAACCACTGGGGTGAGGTTGAGTCAAAATAGGCGTTCAAATCAAGGAGCCTCCTTGAGGGAACACCCCTCAAGTTCAGGGTCAGTTCGGTGATGGTAGTTTGGTTTTGAACGTATTGAATTTTACAAGCATGACCCCCACCCCCAAACCATTAAGCCACCTGGGTGATATTCAGAGGAAAGATGAGCTGATAGATCCTGGTCATCTAGACAAGGGGTCGGCAACCATTTGCTAACTATGAGCCGACTTAGGGTTTTAAAATCATTCAGTGTGCCAACAGCATACGTATTTTTATACAAATCAAGGTCAATATACCTGTTCTACAATATATTTTATATAGTAATATATAGTATATATACTTTAGTATATATCAAAATTGAAACAGCCAAATGTCTTCTTTGCGTTGTAGCAGTTATTGGTTCGGACTTCGTGATGTCATTTGATGCTACTTACTATTAGAAACTGCTTGGCATGGCACGTGTGGCACACGTGCCATAAGTTGCCGACCCTTGATCTCGACTTAAAATTGTTGCACCATTCACAGTGATATTCAGTAAAGATCAGAGTCTGTTCTTAAGCAGATCATTAATATAGTTTAGAAAGCGGATAGGGCCGAGTTGAGAACCCATAGATACGCCGGCTTTGATCTCATGGGCTTCTGATAACTGTCCGTTAACAACGACCTTCAGGGCAGTGTTAGGAAGGACTTGATAATTGAGAAAGACCTTCCAGATATTCCAGAATTCGAGAGTTTATGCAGTAGACCCCGATACCACACCTTGTCAAATGCCTTTGATGTTTTTAAAGTGATGGCTCTCGTGATGACTTTATTGTCTAGTGACTCGCTAATTCTGTGAGTAATGATAGTTGAGACATCAGCTTTGTATCTAGCAGAGTGAAATCAATGCTAGTTATTGCTCAGGAGGTTGTTCAGATCTATCTATCTTAATCTGTCCATATATATCTACCATAGTCTTCCCATATCTACTTATCCTTGTCTGTTCATATCTATCCTAGTCTATTCATATCTATCTATCTATCTATCTATCTATCTATCTGCTTGGGGATGGTAAAACGTTACTAGTTTTGTTTTTGGAGACATTATACTTTACTAGCCAATCCTCTCGTCATTGTATCCCCCAGGGTTAGGTCAGAGGAGATATCAGCTGCCTGGTTCTAATCATCCAGATTTTGGGAGGAGCTACTATAAACTGTTGTACAATCGATATAGATATTCACTAAAGATGTGAGTATATTCTTACACATACTTAATATAAAGCAGAAAGAATGTTGAACCAAGAAGAGAACTCCCCCTGGAACACCGACATTGATCTTATGGAGTTCCGGTGACTAGCTCTTAAATAACTGCCTTCATGCTATGAAGGACTTGATAATTGAGAAAGCCTTCCAGAAATTCCTTTACTGGAGAGTTTGTGTAGCAATCTTCGATGTCATAACTTGTGATGAATTTATTGTCTAGTACCTCTGATTCTGTGTGTAATTAGTCCTTGGTATGACGATAAACTACATCCGGCAGCAAGGCCTCTGATCGGGAGATTGGAGGTTTTGAGGGGCGTGGAACCACCTCTTAATTGCTATTGTTCTCAGGTTCACGCTGACAAAGTGTGTTAACACCTTTTAGGGTCCCAGCTATGGGCAAATAGTGAACGCCCAAGCAAAAACAAAACACTATGAAAGTGTCGTGTCCACTAAAATATCAAATACAGTATTTATGAACCAATCACACTCAAGAAAACACTTACATCTTAAAAGACACCAAGAAAATTATAGATTACAAATCAGAATGTTTGTTGTATTAGTCATCATTATTTTTAGGTAGATACCGACCAAATATCGTACGGACATAGTAGAAGACATACCACGTGACTTCTTAGGGCCAATTAGGAATAAATAATTTAATTCTGGAGCCGATTTTGTCACGAAAAAGTGTATAAAAACATACGAAATCCGTTCTCAAACAGGGATACACGAGGCTGTCACCAAACTCCACACACCTCTCGCTTATGATCTTCGCGACCTCATGCTAAAAGCGACAGCGTTGACAAACTTCAGACTACGGCAACACCGCCAACAGTAAGAAACAATTTCTAATTATCTCTCGTATCCGTTTTTACTATGAATCACGCACACACATGTTGACTTTTTCATACAATCACACATATAACAACATTTTATTGTTTCTCACAAACGTACACAAAGACAGTTTATATTTTATTTCAGAACTTTATTAACCCAAACAAAAAGACATTACTTTTCAATCTATCATCAACTGCTTGTATTTTTGCCGTTATATTAAACTAATGTTTATTTGTTGAAACTACGTTGTCTTTTCTACTGAATTTTATTCCTTCAATGAAAATCGTTCCATTATTCTAGACGGTCAAATTATGAGTGACCCTGTAACTATATTTTGTTAATGTATTGAATCCCGACACTCCAAATTTTAACTATCAACGAAAAACCGAGTAGAAGGATTCCTACAAAAGTATAAAAATATCAAAAATACATATTAGCATAAGAAAATGACCACCAGTATATATTTGTACTGAAATTACCAGGAATACATATCTGTAGTAGAAATACCAACAATATATTTATAGTAGAAATACCAATAATATATTTAAAGTAGAAATAATGATAGTATATTTATAGTAGAAATACAAAAAATGCATTTTAAAGCAAAATGTCCAGAAATACATTTTATCTGTAGTGAATGCATACAACTGCGTTCAAAATATATTTAGTTGAAAACATTTCTTTAGCGTTTCACCCTAATAAAGGCGGGAGTGCCACACGTTCGCTGGGGGTTACATAGAGTGAAGGTGAGAGAAAAATGTATATAGGAGGGAATGAGGAAAGGATAAAAGCTGAACGGGGTTCAAAGGTTCAGAAGATGGCGATTGACGTTACACTTAAATTTTTTAAGAATAGAGTTATCAGGTATGCAAGTAAACGGAAGTGACGGGAAGTGCCAGAAAAGAAATTGTTGGAGTAGAAGTGGCGGTTACATTTAACTATTTCAATGGTCAAAGGGTGTAACCTAGATGCCAATCTAGTAGTACGCTTAAATTTATGTAGTCGGGGCACCAGTGAAAATACCTCGACAGAACAGTATCCACGAAAATATGCAATTGCGTTCAAAATAGTTTGATATCAGCATTAAATAACCCACTGAGGTGTTGATATGTTGCTAAACAAAAGCAACCAACCAACTGTGAGTAATGATAGTTATAATATAAGCAGTGAACTTCCAAGAGAGCGAAACCCATACTGGCTATCCCTCAGGAGGTTGTTCCTGTTGAGGTGTTCAACAACTTACTTATTGATTATAGAATCGAAAAGTTTGCTGATGACACTAAAGAAGCTTATAGGTTGTTATTGCGACGGGAATGAGTGCTCGCTCTCATTGTTAAAAAAAAGGAACATACAGTTGATATATTTCATAGATTTGGAAAGCTCCACCCCATGATGATAGGTTTAATAGATTGGAAGATAACTCTGGGTTGATATTTTTAAGGACAATCACTGGGGGTTTATCCCGGCCGATAACCTTTATAAAGTCAAGGCTTTTGATAAGTCTGGAAATGAAAAAGTTTGTGCTCGAGAGAAGTCAGGTAAGGCGTGGCCATTATCATCTAACGTACCATTAAAGGTAAAGTTTGTTTCAAAATGCCTTGTCTTGTCAAACGAGGATTAAATAACCTCAGGAGCATTTATAATAGTTGGAACTAACTCTTTGCCCCTATTGAGAAATTTATTTCGAGATTTTCCAGAACCAAGTCTTTTGTTTTCAACCTGACTGTTCATTGAGTTTTCTAGAACTCTATTGCACTGTTCTCTCTCCACAGTTATTATTCTTCTCCTAGACTGGCTTCAAGTCATGACTAGTGATTTAACGCCATGTTATTTCATGACGTGAGCAATCATTTATTATCAGTGGATTACCATGCATTCTTGGGAAAGCCATTGGAGTGATTTCCCGTTGGCTACTGGACGATTTGGAATCAAGATTTGACCCTCTCTTAGATTAATTCTAGACTAAGGCTAGAAAACCAAATCTTCCCTGCTATTTAAGTCGTAATTGGAGGAGAAAGAAGAAAATCAAAATTATAATATCTAGCAAATCTAGCAACATTTGCCAAATTTCAGATCAAACAAGATAAAAAGCAATCAGTTCAAATGTCGAAGAAGAATTCACATTTTACTAGAGGGTGGTGAAAATATGTCAACTTGACAAAGAAAAAGAGAAAAATACAGAGAGACAAAGAGAGATACACAGACAAATTGACAGAGGGAGAGGGAGAGATAAATCTATGACAAAGTGGGAGAAATATTTTGCGTGACGCGTTTTGTTAGACTAAACATTTCCCACGTTGTCATAGATTTCCCGAAAATTGTTTTGATATATTAAAATTGATATATCGTTTTCTCATATATATATATATATATATATATATATATATGTGTGTGTGTGTGTGTGTGTGTGTGTGTGTGTGTGTGTGTGTGTGTGTGTGTGTGTGTGTGTGTGTGTGTGTGTGTGTGTGTGTGTGAATAAAGAAAAATATTCTTAGTAGACCCTATTCGTTCTCTGAAGGAGTTTATTAGAGGAAGCGTCTGGTTAGCAAGGTCGAATTAGTGCATTCCTCTGTAGGTAAATGGTATAGCCCGTCAGTCTATATGACGGTTCCGTGTAGGATAGAGGTTCGATTCCTGTCGGAGGACACATTTTTTCTATGAAAATTTCACGGACATTCAGGCCGCGAAATGTTGTTAATACTGTCTATTATAAACAGTACATTTGCTTAAATATTTGTATTTATAAAAAGAACGTGTAAACAATCAATATGTTAAAATAATTGTCGGACTTGGCCCATTTCATAAATATATATATCAACTATTCTTTTTTTTCAGCAACAATTTTTACTTCTCAAATTCGATTTAACGATGGGATCCCACATCAACGGTGTTCTTGTATTACGTTATACCTTACCTTATAGTTTATTTAATCTGATCTATTTTTAAACATATCTTACCTAAAACATCCACTTGGCTCAGATCTGTAGATGACGTCTTATTAATATATCAACAAAACAAAAACCTAACAAACATCATAAAAAGCTTAATAATATCGACCTCACTATCGAATTTCTACATACTATATATATATATATATATGTGTGTGTGTGTGTGTGTGTGTGTGTGTAAATGTAAATGACGAACAAAAAGTGTTTATCATTAAACTCTTCCCCTGGGTCCAATAAATATACATACCAAATTTGAGAACTGCGCACGAAAGATATTGCCTGTTTATAGAGAACGCCACACTATTCCTAATATACATAAATACATACATACACATATATATATATATATATATATATATATATATATATAGAAAGAGAGAGAGAGAGAGAGAGAGTTATTTTAGATTATATAGTCATGCACGTGTGTTTCTAGGAATTCTAACATCTGGTGAGCAGCATTTTCTTAAAGTTCAGATGGAAAATGTTTTGAGAAAAAATGAGTTATTTATTGGCTAAACAACCAGATGATCCAAATCGCGACTTAGAGAAATTCGCATTGTACGAAGTGCCGCTTAAAAAAATTCTAGACCCGACCAGGAAGTCCTTCCAACCCCACCAAAAAAAATCAAAAAAATCTGATATTTGGACATTTAGTCAGATTTTCATAAGTGGATCAAGCCAAGAATTTTTCATCGCCTTTCCTGGATTTATTTTGATTAAAATAAATTATATATATATATAACACACACACACACACACACACACACACAAGCATTGGTATCGAAACGGCGTATATGGGAAGGAATGCACAGAAGATTCGATCATATTCCAGAACAAAAAACACATACGTAGAAGGTCGGAGAGTGCACAGCCAAAATATAAGGAATCAAATGTAGTCGGGATCATCAAGTCAATGATCCTTTCCTTTCGCCGCCTAGTATGTGCTTCGCCAGGTTTACATACAGTGTTAAATTCAGAAATATTCTTCACCTAGACTAGTTGCCACCCAAGGCTATAGAACCCAGTTTGTCCAACTATTTTCCAACAACTACCCCAGATGAGATTCTGCACATAGGCATAGCCTGATCTGGGTTCCTCTCTGACCGAAAACAGTGATTTCGTTGTCTAGTATTTACCAAATCTCCCCACAATGCAGGGTGTGGCACAAGGCCAGATTTACGTGGGACGATTCCGAGCCCGTAGGCTCGGGTAAAAATCCTCCGTAGACCCCACATACACACGGGCTGGTTTGTCTATCACTCCAGACAAGACAGCCCGTACGCATAACCTCGTCTGGGTTCTTCCCTGCTCGAAGTCAGAAAGTTCGACAAGTCAGCCGCGAGCCTGTTGACGAACTACCTGACTCCATTGATTCACTTTGAGTTCTTTATTTAAGGCGTCTTGCCTAGTTCCTTTGTGTTACCGGGGGTGTCTTATTTACTCTACGACAGACGCGGATAACCGAAGATGTACTGCAATAGTGAAAAATGGTTTCCAAAAACTAAGCAAAGTATTAGAGATACGAAAAATTAATTACAAAAAAAGAAAAGTGTGTTGAACTGCTATGTACTGTTTAATTTTTAATATGTCAGATAAAGAGGTAACATGAAACGATTAATAGTGAAAATACCAAAGACAGAACATATAGTAACGAAGAAGTCTTAAGGAAAAATTTATGCTTCTCAATCTATCTATCTATCTATCTATCTATCTATCTATCGTAGTCTGTTCGTTTCTGTCTGTCTATCGCAGTCTGTTCGTATTTATATATCTTTCTCAGACTGTTCACACCTATAAATAACAAAGAAACTTGTTTATAACCAGAAAGAAACAGCGGAAGTTTCTAGAAAGCATAATGCGGAAAGAGGGCATGGAGAATCTGACACTCACAGGACTTACTGAAGGCAAGCGAAGCAAGGAAACAGAGAGTAACCGACTTGACGAAGTTGTATGAATGGATGAGAGGGGTAGTAGGAAGAGGGTTTGTAAAGAAATGAATTTACTTAGAGGAACAAAAGGGTTGTGGCGAGTCTTGAAAGGTGCAACGCATAAAAGAAGAAAAGACATTTTGAAACATTCGGCAATTCCTAAGTTCCACCGATTCAGACTCTCACACTTAGGACCGGCCATTCCTACCCCCTTTGTGTTTCTTTGATAAAAAGCAAGTGCCACTCAAAAAACTTCTTGCTCGGAACTGTTATTTTGTGGAACAAACTCCCAAGGGAATGCTTCCCTGAAAGTTGCAATCTTGCTATCTCATGAAAACTGCATCCCACTTCAAAAGGCAGGCAGTAGATTAAAACCTAGTTGAAGCAATGAAGATAAAACGGATGTTAGCAGACCTGAAGGAATCGGAACACCCTCACCTACATATATTTTCTATGTCTATTGAATTTATTTATTGTCTTTTCTATATTGCAAATCTCGTTCCGCAAACCAGGTTTCGACTCACATGTGCCATCTTCAGGAGTGTGTAAAGGTAAAGTGAGGTAAAAGAAAGAAAACTAAATGTTTTTTTAAGGAAGTGTCATTTTATTTTGTTTTAAATTGCATCCGATAATTCATAAGAGAGAAAGTCATGTAAACAAGTTTATATTTTTTATAGTCAAGTTTAATATGTCTCTGGATTATCGTATTTATTGCAATTTAATCTTTGTAGTTTCTCTTGAATGGCATTGTTATTAATCTCTAATCCTACACATAAGCGGCATAAAAATAATCTGTCAATCCATGTCATGAACCCATCTCTTCTTCTTCTAGCTATGGTTTAAATAGCAGGAGAGATTGGGTCTTATAGCTTTGGTCGACAACCAGTCTACCGCAGAAAAATACGGCAATCTACTGCGGGAAAGTCTTCTGCCTCGTCATGAATCGAAAGAGACAAGGACAAGACCGCCCAAGCGTGTTTCACTTTAATGGCTGACTGTCTGATACTTTATTTAATGCGATGGGATTTTTATTTTATTTTATTTTATTTTTTTATAATAACAGCTTCGTGTATAGGCTTCAATATTTGATTTAACGCCGGTACATAAAATATCAGCATCATCATCCACGGACTCTTGGACAAACACGGAGTCCGAAAAGCTATTTTAATTTTTACAATTTTATGTGTAATCACCAAACTGACAGACTCTTGATCTGCATTCTCTTTCAAAAAAAAAAAAAGATTTTTGTTTAAGAATAATTCGTTCAAGATCTTTGGCTTTTCACCGTGAACAATGGCATCCTGGCCATTGAATATTCGTTTGTAGCTATCTGATTTCGGACAAGTGTCTCTTAGTTGAGGTGATGGATCGGCGAGCAGAGACACTGTAAGAAGTGATTGTGCCGTATATTCAACCTGGACGCCATATTGTTTCAGATGGCTGCGCTGCTTATGCTGGAATCGAAGAAATCAACCACGGGACAGACTCGCATGTCGTCGTTATTCAACAGCAGTATTTTGTCGATCCGGCTACACAAGAACAGTCCCGTGTCTTCAGCATTTATTTGTTGCGTAGTTTTGCCCCATTTATTGTAAGACTCTTTTGGAAATAAAAAATGATTTACTGATGCATTTCCTTCTATTTAACCCGTATTAGAGGCCCAAAATAATCTGTCAACGTTCTGCTTCACTTAAACGGCATAAAAGAAACTGTCATTTTATATCTTTAAATGTCATTTCATCGTAAATCTCTTTGGTTATTCGGTTGTATCGAGCGTGATTCGGGAAGGTGTCTCTTAGTTGAGACGATGGATCGGCTAGCAGAGACTCTGAAAGACGCCATTGTGCGGTTTATTCAGCCTGGGCGCCATATTTTTTCAAATGGCTGAGCTGCTTATGCTGGAATCGAACATGACTTCATTATACATCAGTATAATGTTTCCATCATTTATTTGTTGCGTAGTCCACCATTTACCGCTGTAACAAAGTTTGATTATAATAAACGTATATACGTTGGTCTTGTTAATTTGTCGCCTTACAGCGAATAGCAGTTTATTTTACGCCGCTTAAGTAAAGAATTAGCAATTAATCCTTTTGTTGAGAAATCGGGTTTAGGTTAAACATTATTATTGTGAAGCCTTCAACCATGTTAGGGAAATTAATAACAAAACGGAAAATTGATTTTTTTAGGACGCATTTCATTCTTTAGAACATCATCGGGCTTCACAGGATTCATTTTTCGAAAATTGTTCTTAAATTCATTGAATTTAAATATCACCTTATTTCATAGTCAACAATATAATTAGTTGCGGCTAGTGATTCACAGTTTACAAAGGACGATGAATAAATTCAGTAGACATAAAATGTCTATCCTTTTTAACAAAACCTGTTTAGACGAATAATTTCTGCCTAATTATGCTATAAATGCATACACACACACACACACACACACACACATATATATATATATATATATATATATATAGGTACGATGAAAACGATCAAGGTAATCAGATAATTTAAACCTTATTACCTTCATCGGTTTGAAAATCCTTGCAAGTAAATCTTAATTCGTAAGGTGAAATGATCATAACTATGAGGTAATTTTAAATTCCTATTGTGTGTAATTTATATGATCTTTTAGCATAAATACAGTGAGCTCTCTTTGTGGATCCGTTATATTATGAGGATTTTCTTGGATTATATACGAACGGATTATTACATATATATATATATATATATATATATATATATATATACATTTTTCGAATATTGAGGCAGGTAAACGAAAATAAATAGAGATACTGTTTAATAAATAAACCGAGCGTCTACTGAAATATGAGTATCCACTAAATTAACATTTAAAGTGATAAAATTTTGCCAGATTAATAAATTTTAAAAAATCCATTACTTCTTTACAAATTGCTTTGTTTAAGTTTAGAGAAGAAACTGAGTAGATACAAATTTTCGAAATAAACATGTATACTGTTTAATAAATGAATAGAGCGTCTATTCAAATATGTGTATCCACTAAAATAATGTTTAAAAGGATAAAATCTGTCGAATTAATAAATCAAAATTCATTTACTTCGTTCGATATGTATGTGTGCGATCTTCATTTTTAGTTATGGTTAGTTGATGGCTCTTGGGTGGTCCATATTCGGAGATAATTTCCAAGAACATAAACGGATTATTTTTATGGTGCCCATGGTAAGTGACAGCAAAAGGGACCGAGGTTCAGAGTTGGCGCGATGCGGAATTGCTTTTTTTTATTCACAAAGTTTCATGTAGCGTGTACTTTCAATTATATAGGCATAACAAACCTGTCTTTCTATTGCCTAGCTTCAAAAGAGCTATGAAGCGAAATAAGTAGGTATGAATATTCTGCGGAGTTTGCAGACAGTAAAGGTTCATTAATTTATTTTACCGTTTATCGTTCTCAATCTTTCCATATATATCTGTCTAGCCAGCTATCTGTCGCAGTCTGTTCGTATCTATCTATCTATCTATCTATCTATCTTAGATATATCTATCTTTCTTAGATTGCATACATGTATATATCTTTACAGTCTGTTCGTATCTGATCCTAGGAAAAATGTTCGAGGCATACGTATATAATCCCTTTTTTTATTAATCGGTATTGATCTCACTTTCACATTCTCACTAAAGTCAATTAAATTCATTAACATAATTTTAGAATAATATTCGGACAGTCTTGTTGCTTTAGCCTTGGTTGGCAACGAGTCTAGAAAAAGGACAACTCTGAATTTAAAAAATGTAGAAAAAATGCTTAGAACAGCTAGACACGAGACAGAAGTGCCTTAAAGTGACCTTTTTTTTAACTAAGCTATGGCACACAGATACTAAACGGATCCTATGCAAAATTAGCGAGGCATGTGTATATAATCCCATTTTTTTTATGAATAATGTTAGTTTTCTTTAACCAAATTACTTAAATTAAAATCGCAATGCAAACATATTTTTGTTGTATCCTTAATTCTGAAAATCGATAAGCAATTTCGGAAATTAACTGTAATTCTTTTTTTTTTTTATCAACCGGTGTTCATTTTGCTTTCGCATTTTCGCTAATATTAATTAATTTCATTAAAAAAAAAAAAAAATCACGTGTCACGGACATATTTTGTTTTGTCTTCCGTAGTTGGGTCAATTTTCACTAAATTTACATAGCAAACTGGATCCCCAATTAAGTTTTAAGAAAATTAATAAAGAAACAGTTAATATTCAAGATATGGAATAATTAATCTAAAGGAATTGTAAAAAGTATTCTTTTTCTGTTCCTATTGTACAAATCTACCAAGATCGGTTCCATGCAGTTGACGATGACCAATGAAAATTGGCTGTTCTTTGAATATTAAGAATAACGTAAAATTCGCCAATGCTACAGAAAACGCTGGTAGAAAAAAATTGTATTTCCAATCAGATTATCGCGACATACTTGTAAAATCAACGATACTTTCAAGAGGTGTTTCTCAACCTTTTCTACTTCAGGGTACACTTGTAGAATGACTAAAACTCGGGGGCAGGGGTCGGCAACCTTTTGCTGGCTATGTGCCGACTTAGGGTTTTAAAATTATTCAGTGTGCCAACAGCATACGCATTTTTATACAAGCCAACGTCAATATACCTGTTCTATAATATATTTTATATAGTAAGTAATATATATATAATAATATATAAACCTTATCAATAGAAAGAAAATGTTTTTAAAAGAATTTTTTAAGTTTTTTATTATTAATGGGAGTCCAACGTGTGAGCAGTTTTGAAGATCTTTGCATTGTAGTAGTTATTGGTGTCATTTGCGGCTGCGTGCCATTGGAAAATGCTTGGCGTGCCACGTGTGGCACGCGTTCCGTAGGTTGCCGACCCCTGCTCTAGAGTGCACTTTGAATTTTAATAAGGAAAAAATTAGTCATGAAATTTGAAAATAGGAAAATAATTGTCATTTCTGGTTTAGCATTCACAAGGAAGATTAGCGGAACAATTTTCATTTAAAGGGATTTATGAAGAATCTGCTATTTTCTTTATAATGGCTGAATGAAATCACTCAAGGAAGGCAAAAGGGAAAGAATTATCCACCCCTTCTTAAAGATTAAGGAATTTAGCAACCAGTTTAAAATATCAAAAAACAGACTTGACTTAGATATGGAAACCACGTGTTAGGAGTTTCCATTTTTTTAAAATGAAGAAGTCACTTTAAATAGGCATTTATTTTAAAAACTTGATTTACTTGATTTAATGTCCCTAGCTTTTAAATAAAAATATAAAAATAATTCATAAATTAATCTTCTGTCCATTTGGGGTGGGAACATGGCCACCTTTCAGGGCGCATTAGTTTGCCTGGGGCGCACTGATTGAAAAACACTTCTCTCGAGAATAAAATACAATCTGACATGCCTTATTGAATGCTGAACCTTGAAGTGGTCAGCCCAATATTAGACCAACTGAGATTTTTTTTTTTGGTCTACAATACTTGGAAACCAAGGAGCATCCCCGGATCAAGCAACTGCTTATTTGACATATTTTGGCCTGATGCAACAAGGCTTTCTTTTTTGACAGACACAACTGCCTCTTCGCTTTCTCGTTTCAAACCCACACCTCCTCACCATCTAACTGTTTTTTTTTCTTTCCTTTTACCATTTCGTTTGACGTTGAACTCCGTCCCCGTCTCAAAACAAATCCTAAAATCCGTGATTTTTATCGTTTTTACGAGTAACTATTTTCACTCCCAAAAGACATCATGTCATCTTTTATTATACTTACTTCAATGATAAATGTCAACTTATTTTTCTAAGTGCTTAACGAACAGGGAAAATCACTCAACTAGCAAAGCTTATCTTAGAATTAGACAGTACAAAAAATGACTTCACATAATCCCGCTTTTTGAACAAAATAAAAGCATAGAGGGAAAATCCACGTTAGAAAGATAAGCTATCATGTCGGACGTTGGTATAAAGTCAACAATTTCTCTGGTTTGAGTTTGATAATGACTGTCGGGTGTATATTTGGTAAATTTATGGCTTTCGTCAGGCATAAATCTGAAAACGTATTTAGTTTTCGTTTTTAATATCAAGAGAACGAACCCAAAACAAGTGACCTGAAGAGGAACAGAGACTGAACCGACAAACAATTCCCACACTAAACGGTGAAAAAGTAAGTAAGAATAATACAATTGATTATTTTGGTTACAATAATTGGTTACAATGATATTGATAAATTTACGAAAGATCCTAACCAGAAAACCGCAAGGTTAAATACAAACGCGTTTAAAACATATTTTCTAGCGAGGAGAGTTGTTAAGTACCCAGCAGGATTAAAAACAAGACTTGTCAAAGGGCGGATGAGCTTTCTTGTATGATCAACGGCCATCTAGCAAAATAGGGTAGACTTGACTGCATATGTATGCCACCATTTCCTGGAGTGCCAATAAGGTAGAGGGTTCCTCAATAGAATCAACAGTCACGTATCAGTGAACAAGGCGAGCATTCAAGATGGAGAACATAGGCTGTGGTTTGACCCGGAGAGGGATGGGTATCACCAGGTCTACTTACCAAAAATACACTACCCAGCTTTTGGTGCCTAGACATATGGCGGGGATTGGCTCGTTGCTCGCAAAAGGGGACTGATGATGATTATGATGATGATGATGATGATGATGCAAAAAGAACTCTGGAAGACTTTTTTTATAGCCCAAGAGCCACTCAAGCTTGTGATTACTGAATTATGTCATTGCTAACGGTTGGGGTTTAAGTGGCTATGATTGTAGTGATCGGGGAAACATCCTCTCGAGAGTCTCTTCCACAAAATAGCCGTTCTTGCGAAGAAGCTGTCCGAATAGCACTTCCTTCTCACTAATGGAATACGAAGAGAATTAGGATGATCCAACCCTGAGTACATGGCTGTAAAGGCCTGAACTGCTCGGCCTAAGGAATGTAGCATGTCAGAAAATTTTCCATCTATCTTATCATATATATATATATATATATATATATATATATATATATATATATATAATCTTATAAATATTAGTAGTTCCCCTCTCCAGGACCAATAAAACTGTCAAACTGACCAGGGGAATTCGGAGCAGTATGGATCCATCCAGCTCTTATCTCAAATAACAACTTAAAAGAGACTGTTTGACCAACACAAGGAATGTTAAAAGATTCATGTTAAAAAGATAAAAAACAAATGCAATCTACAGACAAAAGTTCATTTTCTCCATCAAGACATTCATTTCTGTAGCTCACTGCTACCAGCAAGCAGAAATATTTCTTCTCCTGATGATGGCCATTTCGGCCGAAACTAGTCGAGGAATCTGAATGAAATATTAATAAAAAAAACGAAAGAATATTAATCTACAACCTAGTGTGTCTGAAGATTTTAATTTTTTAATATTTTTTATTGTTCAATATATATATATATATATATATATATATATATATATATATATATATATATATATTGCTTAAAATGTAAGGTTGCGTGCCTTTTTCAAAATAATTTACTGATTCACTTAAAGCCAGAAGTACTTTTTCTTAGCAACAACAACAACGATAATAATAATAATAATAATAATAATAATAATAATAATAATAATAATAATAATGAAATTAAATCATTATTTCATAAAGTTTTCTTAAATTTTTATTGCTTTTTGCTAATCTACCCTAATGTGGATTATGGTAATCTTAGTGGCGGAATTTAAATTTGTATTAAGCGCTTCACTTAAAAAAATGGGCGCCATGCACTAGTGGGTAAAATAGATTCTAGCTTAGTAAGAATTAATTAAGCCCAAAAAGTATGAAACATACTAATTATTAAATCCCGTGTGTGGCACCAGTTTTGGGGCATATGTAAATAATGTAAATAATCTACACAATACCTCATCTCATATATATATATATATATATATATATATATATATATATATATATATATATATATATATGTATGTATAGTTTTAAAAAACACTGTTTAGTGTTCATTTTTTTTTTTTTTTTTTTTTTGAACCAAAGCGCCTTTCGGCCAACATTTCCTCATGGACCAACTTTGACAAATAAATGGAGTGACTAAAGAAAACTCTCCTCTGCTTACATATCTTTTGCTTTAATATTTTACAGACACGCTGGAATATTTACAACATTTGAATTTACGTATATTTTAATCGTTAAAATATTTTTAGACTCCAAATCTTCCGCCATATTACTTATCCATTCATACCAATTTTGATAACGTTGGCCCTTGAAGAAGTGTTGGCCGAAAAGCGCCTTGATTAAAAAAAGAATGAACACTAAACACTAAACAGTGTTTATTTTAAACAATTTATACATTCTGTACTATCAACACTGACAACTTTCCGGAAACTCCTGCGGCTAAGCCGCCATCAAATGTAATGTCTTTTATTCCTTTAGAAAGAGGGGATTCCTATAGGCTGGACAGACTCCATATACCATCGCGGAGGCCTGCGCCATGAAGAGGTGACTCCAGTTTCACTAGCAAATGATTGAATTCTGACCAAAACTGACACGCTACCTTTATCTCGCAAGATAAACGGATGACTACTATATATATATATATATATATATATATATATATATATATATATATATATATATATATATATAATGATTTTAAAAAAAATATGATTCCTTCGCTACATAAGAGTTCTCGTATTTCAAAAACGAGAGCCGAAAACCTCAATATAATTATTAAAATTAAATTGAATTAAAGTATCAACCCCTGTTTCATCCTCAAGCGAAAATTTAGGAATAACCAATCTTGAAATTTATAAGGATGTTCATTTGCAAAATTAATTACTATGGAAACGGCTGGGGAAACCATTTTGATAAGGGGCCTAAGAGTTAATTTTTATCCACATATCAGTCACCTTTGGAAAGAGGTCAAGCCGAGGCAGAGTCGGGGTGTAAATTTCAAAGCGAATAATGGCATTCATGTACGCACATCGTCTGGTCAGTCACAGCGAAAGATAGCTGTTGGCACTATAATATGTCGTTAAGTGTCTAGAGAGTTTTGTTTTATTTTATTTATTTTTTTTTTTTTCTGTTTTTTTTTTTCCTAAAGGGCTGTTTCGTACATAAACACGTCGCACTGAACTACAATTTGTTTTTTTTGACGACATCATAAAGGTTTTTTTTCTATCTTATGATTGGGTTAAACTTTTAAACCTTTTATTAGACTATGGAATTTATTTTTTTATGCTAATTATTTAATGCGAAAGTTTGTTGATGTCGGCAAAAAACCGTTAACTCATGTCTATGGTTTAATAAATTTTCCTTGTTTAGAAACTTAATAATGTGTAGTTATATATATATATATTTCTATTTTTTTACTTTTAACGGGATGTATGAATTTGTTTATATATGTATGTAGAGTTATAGAAATGTATTATTTTCTAAACACGATCTCTGCACAATTATATATATATATATATATATATATATATATATAGAGAGAGAGAGAGAGAGAGAGAGAGGAGGGGTAGAATAATAGATTTTCTGTTTATACGGTATTTTTATGGATACAACTTATTGAGCAAATGTTCTGTTTTTAATTAAATAGTATTAATTGCATTTATCAGCCTAAATAATTAAAAACAGAGCATTTACTTAAAAAAGCTGTATCTATAATAATAAAAAAAAAAAAAACGTATAAGCAGAAAATATATTAACATATTTGTCGGATTTAATCCATTACATACATATATATACATGCATACACACACACACACATATATATATATATATGTATATATAATAAAAAAAGCTGAAACACTAATATTCTATGGTTATAATTTATTACATTGGAATCATAATCACGATCCAATTCATCAGACCAAATTAAAAAAAGAAATCGGAAAATATAACTCCGGATATAAAAAACAAAATTTTAGTGAGAGTGTATGTGTGGCAGTGGGAAACAATGTGAAAGGGAAATGTATGAAAGCTCTAGAGAGAGGGTGTAACAGAAGAAAGAAGGGCAGGAAGGCTTAAAGGTGAAGGTGGGGATTAAAATTTAACAGAGAAAAGTTTTAAAGAGAGGAGTTAAATAACAGTTTAAATGAGAGAGATACAGAGAAATCTGAATTATTTTTCGATGCATATATAGATGTATATATATATACCCTATAGTGTAAGAAAAAACAGTACTCAGTGTTAAATAACAGAGCCATTTAATATATTGAAAAAATATACGTAATACCCTATGTTAATTGTACAACTTGGAGTTTCATGCCATTTGCAATCTTCTTCGTGAAGATTGCGAACGGCATGAAACTCCGATTTGTACAATCAACATAGGGTATTATATATATATATATATATATATATATATATATATATATATATATATATTAAATATGGCAGACAAGGTGATTTGATTAAGTTTTTTTATATAATTTTTTTCTTTTCAGTAGATAAATTATACAAAAACTGTCCAAATGTTGTTTTTTTCCAGCTCTTTCGGCTATACATTTAGCCATTTTCAAGGTTGAAATATATTAACTGTTAACTAGAAATAGATTGTTGCATGTATGTATTAATATTATGCTTTCATTTTTCAAAACACGGTCAAGATATTATGTCCATGTTCATAGTTGATATTATTAAGTGTTGGGTTTTTGTTTTTATTAATAAAACTTCCATTGTTTTTAGGCTTTCTTTACATTTAGACGATGCTATTTTATTTATATTATCAACAAGTATGTTACGAATAGGGTTGATAATACATGTGTGTGTGTGTGTGATTCATTAAAAACAACAGACAAGGTACTACGATAAAGCTTTTTATTTAATTTTTCTTGCGTTCGAATAAGTGTTTTCTTTTTGGGACACAGAGTATATAGAAACTGACAAAATTTTCAAATCATCAAAGCCAGTAAAATAACTAA
Source organism: Acanthosepion lycidas (assembly GCA_963932145.1). Lineage (NCBI taxonomy): Eukaryota > Metazoa > Mollusca > Cephalopoda > Sepiida > Sepiidae > Acanthosepion > Acanthosepion lycidas. The sequence goes on from OZ010587.1 coordinate 13,110,610, forward strand.
TTTTTTATACAGATTTCTTTTTATTCAGGACATATGCAACTACGGTGCTCAACAACTTGCAGCAACTGTCAATTGTAATATATATATATATATATATATATATATATATATATATATATATATATATATATATATATATATATGGTTTCCAGCCATAGAAATAGGCCAAGAACGAACTACTGATTGGAGACGTCAAAATAAAACAATTCTTTTTAGAATAATCTTCAAGCTGTACAAGGCACATGAGCCATTCGAGATAGAGGCTTACGGAATAAGAGGCACAGTCTATGGGGATATGTAGCAAAGATAAAGGTTAACCCTAGACTTGATTGTAGTGATCGGAGAAGCATCATCTTGGGACTCAATTCTATAAAGCAACTGTCTGTGGAAACCTACTCGAGTGGAATTTTCAGCTCATCAACGGAATACTAAGGGAATAGTGAGTTCTAGCCGAGAGGATTAGAACTATTGGAACTAAGGAATGTTATTTGTCTGAGCATTTTCCATGGAAATAGCGATAGAGTAGCGAGAGGTTTGCAACGTTTCGTCTGTGGAAAAGGATTTGTAGGGTGGAAAATAATTCATCACCCACAAGGAGGTGGCGACACTTTTGGACTCTGTCGAGACTGGGAAGTGAAGACTGTGCAGCTTCTGCCCATATATGGCAGCAGTGCTCCATTTTCGACCTGAGCTGGTATTTTTCAATCAATTCTCCCCAAGCAAGGCGATAATGTCAAAAGACGCAAGGGGTCTATTTGGAGTGAAAAAGACTGTACAACCAACCAAAAACCCAACCCTAAACAGGAAACAGGGCCGATGCTAGGCTCTCGAGTCCTCTCCCCACGCGAAACTTTGATACGGGGAACCCCTCTTTACGACATGCTGATTTCAAAATTCCCCAACCTCAGGGCCACAAAACTCGATGGAAAATTGCTGCGAGGAGCAGAGCTTTTTTAAATTACCAAAAATCAGGGAATTATCTAGTTTAAATGAAAATTTCAGTACATATTCATTAATTATCTACTTTCATAATGAATAGGTTTATTATTTTTAAAAAATCTGTGAAAATGTTATTCTTTTTGTAATAACCACCAATATTTTCATGACTAAATTTTACTCGAAAAGAATTTTTAAGTCGCAAATTTTTACATTACCATAAAGATTAATCACCGACGCAGCTCCGCTGAAAAAATACTTTTACAAAGATTCCAACACAACACAAACGGGATTGTCTTAATTTTTTTTTAAAACCAGTATTTCAGCTGTCGGAAAAAAATTTTCGTGTTGAAATCTTTAAACATTTTTATTTTTTAAGCGATCATTTTTTTCGGTTGTATCTTTCTTCAAATGTAAAAAATAGGAACTAGAAATTTTATTTTAATTACTATCTGTGGTTTTCCTTAGTGGATGATCTCGGAATAAAAAAAGTAACTTTACCGAGATCTATTACTCTCTTGATTGAATTAAAAGAACTGTTCAGAAAGAAAATTACAATTTTTAAAAAATAAGCGCCATAGTTGGCATTTGGCCACTACACTGTTGAAAGGTTTGGGGTAGTAAGCACCGGCCATGTCGATTATTATAGTTGATGATTGACAATATAACTTATAATAGTAAAAAGTACAATAAGCGAAAAACAAAAGAAAAAAAAAAAACGCTGGTGAAACTAGCCCTTTTGTGGCTTTAACCTCGTCAAGGGTTCCTGCGCACCGCACCGGCCATAAAGATACATGATGCATATTATTAGTTGATGACAGTTTAAAAGTATTTTTTAAAAATGGCGGGTGGCCATAAAACAGTGCTTAAAAAATGCCTGAGGCCACAACGGGGCCCCAAAATAAGACCCCTGCTCAGTGGTTTCGGGGGTAAAACGCGCAGGTCCTCACAGGGAACAAGGAATAAACCTATAATTTTGTTCAAAAGACCGGTTGCTGGAAACGTACAGATAAACGACTATTTTTCCAGTATATTTAGCGAAGGATCGTATGTACGAATTCCTATTCAGGTCCTGGTTGAGCCTTAGTCCCAATAGAGGAAACCCGTTTATCTCGATGGGCGAAAGTTACAGAAGAGTTTTAACAGATGACAGAAAATGTGACACCAAAATCCGAAGGCGCATAGGGAAAGCAAAAGATGCCATCGAAAAGCTAAGCAAAGTATCAAGAGACAGGAAAATATTGTTCTTTCTGGGTGAGACTTAGAACTTTTAGAACAACCCTCGTGGGCTTGCAACTTTGCGTCTGTGGGGAAAGGGGCTGCAGAATGGAACGTGTCATCTGTCCTACAAAGACAAGCTTGAGCAATTTTGTCCCGTCGTAGGATGGGGTTACCGATTTAAACTTGGCCTTGTGCCATATTCCGTTCGAGATGGCCTCCGGATAAATCCAACCTCACATAATGTTCACTAACACCATCGTAGGTCCAGTTCGTGTGTTTATCTTATTCCAGCAAATGAAACTACCTTTGAGCAAACAGGGGCGGGTGAAATAAATCAAGCTCCGGTTACTCTGCGTATCGTCCTATAAGGTGTGGGTATCTCAGATCTGCCACTCTGTATCAGCAAACGTGGGAGCCAGACGCTTATTATAGACATATATATATATATATATATATATATATATATATATATATATATATAAACTCAAGAGCCAGACGCTTATTATTGACATACACACACACACACATATATGACATATATATATATATATACTCGACTCTCCCGTCGAATTCGACGTATGAGAGTCAAGCAGATCAATTCCTAGGAAGCTGACAGCCCGACACCAACACATGGTGGGGTGAAGGTTTTGTGCAGAACCAACCACACTTTTTGAAAGGCCGAATACAGAGACCTGGTGTACTACGTATCACAAGGTCCCCAAACGACCCTCCGCAATTTTTGAATTCAGAGTTGTCCTTCTCCTAGACCAGTTGCCATCCAAGGCTATAGAACCCAGTCTGTCCTGCTATTTTACCCATATCTGGAGGGAGAAGAAGAGGATGCTTAATACCTTTCCCAAGGATAATGGCATGTAAGTGAATGTAATGGATCCAACTGTAATTCGAATTCCTCAATCCAAGCGGCTATCCACTACTCCACCACCGTGCCTCCTTATATATATATATATAAACGCAAGGGCCAGGCGCTTATTGTTGACATATATATATATATATATATATATATATATATATATATATATATATATATATATATATATATAATGTTAATAACTATAGTCGGTTGGTGTAAAAAAACGGATAACGCAATTTGCAAATAAAAATATATTAAAATAAATAGGGATCTGGGAAAAAGTTTTAAAAGAAATGAACGAACTAAAAACATCCGAGTAGGCCGGAAAAAATCGCACAGTGAAGTAATTTCTAGTCCAAAGAAAAAATACCCAATCGAGTAAATAAGAAAAAACGTAAAGTGCTCAATACATTAAACAGAGCAGTGTATAAAAAATCCTAGTGAGCCAGAAACTACCTACCTAGGTTTCAACTAAATGGATCTTCAGGGTATGGTGGCTGAAGAGGATATGACAAAGAAACATATTTATTAATAAAAACAACCACTAAAAACATATATGTGTGTGTGTGTGCGCGCACGCGCATGCGTGTGTGTATTTCTTATAACTTAAACGTTATATAAAGTGGGTACACACGCTTGAGTAGACATCTTTGTTTTCTTTAAGCAGTATTCAATATATGTGCATTCCTGAGTCTTAATATAGATATTGTGACTTCCTGCAGGGTCTGAACCCTTATCCCTCCTGTAAAGGAAACCGCCCTAAGTCCCGGGTGAGCGTGCTTTTAGCATGCTCCGCCACCGAAGACTATCAAATGCACATACATATATATCTATGAATAAAGACAAACGGAAAACTTATCTTAGCCGATGCGTTTCGTCCTTTGAGGAACTACGAAACGAGTCGACTAAGATAAGTTTTCCTTTTGTCTTTATTCATATTGTCCTTTCTATCTTAAATATTCTAAGTTATATTCCATCCGAAATTTTTATACATATACAGTCCCGTCCAAAAATGTTGGATCGGCAAAGCCAATTCCTTTTTGTTGTTGACTGAAAACATTTCGATTTAAGATCAAACGATTAATATGAGACAAGAGTTTAGAATTTCAATTTTTATTTCCTGGTATTTCCATTTAGATGTGTTAAACAATTTAGGAAATATCCCCGTTTTTAACCCACACATTTTTCAAGAGAGCACATTTATTGAAACACGTGACTGACAGATGTTTCTTGTTGCTCAGGTGTTGCTTTTAGATTGTTTAAGCATTAAATAGCTTTGAATGACTATTCTTGGTTTTAGCCTTTACCTGTAAAGACTGCATTTCTTGTTAAAAAAGATAAACCAACATGAAGGCGAGAGAGCTGTCGATGGGAGAAAAGCAGGAAATTTTGAAAGTGAGAAAAGAAGGAAAATCGATCAGAGCCATTGGACAAACATTGGGCATAGCCAACACAAAATTTGAAATGTCTTGAAAAAAAAATTATTGGTGTACTGAGCAACAGACATAGAACAAGAAAACTACCAGTTAATGACACAAAGATTGTGAGGGCTGTGAGGGAAACCAGCAAAACAACATTGACATCACCAACAACCTCCACATTGGAGGGGTGAAGGTTTCACAATCTTTGAGAGCAGAAATATACAGGCCGTACTACAAGATGCAAACCACAAATCATCAGTAAGAATGGGCAGGCTAGATTGGAATTTGCAAGTAAATGAATGACAGAACAGGGTTTAGGAGAAATAACAAAAAGACAAGGTTTATTAATAGCTGCACGTGATATATATATATATATATATATACCCAAGTATATAATTGGTGTATACGGAATGAATTCAACATCATCACTTGATAAGACACCGGAAGTGTTGAAACAAAATGGCTATTTTTGTAGTGATTTTATAACATATTTATGTTATAATATATATATATATATATATATATATATATATATATATATATATACAGAGTGACCAAAAAAAACGGCAATTTTTGAAGTGCGTATCGCCAGATATGAGCAAGTGGCAACACTGCGAGACAGTGACCTTAAGTAAGTAAACATTTCCCCATTTAGAATTCAAGTAAATTCACAGTATCTCAGCTGATATTGTTGCAGCAGTCAATGAGGATTCTCAACAGCAGATTTCAAGAATGCATTCGTACAGGAGGACGCCATCTACGTAATTTTAAAAAAATGAAAATTCCATCATTGTTTCTTAAATGGCATGTTTTAAGGTTTCAATTACTATGAATAAAATATTGTTCTTTGTTCTTCCATCACTCTTGGTTTTATTGGATTGTTAAAAAGTTCCCATTTTTGGGGGTCACCATATATATATATATATATATATATATATATATATATATATATATATATATATATACTTTATTTTAGTATATTACATTGAAAACTTTTCAAAATCGCTACACAATTGCAATCGAGTTTCGATGCGCATACAACGCATCTCATCAAGCGATTGTAAATTACTGGCGAGTGAACGAGACATGATATATATATATATATATATATATATATATATATATATATATATATATATATATATATGTGTGTGTGTGTGTATGTATATATATATATGAAGAGAGAGAGAGAGGGTAAAAATTATCTATCTATCGAATTCTGTTCATATCTATCTGTCTAATATAAGTAAATCATGTCATTTTCATTTTACCTCCCTACCGCACCCCATATAATATACATTTTGGTGTTCATCGATTTTTTATTGGGAATTGCCAGTATGATACTGATTATTGATCTATCTACCTATCTAAGACTTCATGTCTATCTATATGATAAAACATGTAATTATTTATAAGGTAAACTATATTTATGGGTAAAAATGCTAAATATCAGAGATAGAGCATATGAAAATACAAAATGTATGCACTGAGGTCAACATCAAACGACTACAATCGGTTTCCGGCTTCAACGCACGCACGCACACACAGACATATACACATTATGAAAGAGAATGAGTGAGAAGGAGGGTAAAGATTAAATTAATGTTGGATTACGAGAGCAAAAAGATCTGCATGGAGTTTTGTGTTGTTCTTGTCTCACGAAAGAGGGAGGTTCAGGTTTAAAACGTTAGCGTTGTTTTGTTTTGTTTTTGTTTTTTTGTTGTTGTTTTTCTCTCTCTCCGAGTAAATTGCGAATGAAATGCTGTTACATTTCGCGGGAGGTCGTACAAGAATGTTCCAAACGAAATCTGGGTGGGTTATTTAGGAGGAGGGGATGTTGAAGAGGGAGTGTCAATGTGGTATGTTAAATAAAATATGAGATAGATAGATAGATAGATAGATAGATAGATAGATATGAATATACTGAGATAGATAGATAGATATGAATATACTGAGATAGATATGAATAGACATAGATAGATAGATAGATAGATATGAATAGACTGAGATAGATAGATAGATAGATAGATAGATAGATAGATATGAATAGACTGAGATAGATATGAATAGACATAGATAGATAGATAGATAGATAGATAGATAGATAGATAGATAGATAGATATGAATAGACTGAGATAGATAGATAGATAGATAGATATGAATAGACTGAGATAGATAGATAGATAGATAGATATGAATAGACTGAGATAGATAGATAGATAGATAGATAGATAGATATGAATAGACTGAGATAGATAGATAGATAGATAGATAGATAGATAGATAGATAGATAGATAGATATGAATAGACATAGATAGATAGATAGATAGATAGATAGATAGATATGAATAGACTGAGATAGATAGATAGATAGATAGATAGATAGATAGATAGATAGATAGATAGATAGATATGAATAGACTGAGATAGATAGATAGATAGATAGATAGATAGATAGATAGATAGATAGATAGATAGATAGATCAGACGTAATCCAGGTAACAAATAAAAAATTTAGATTATCCTTGCCGTCTGGTAATTCGACAGAAAGTCTCTACCTTACCCTCAAAGATTTCTCAGTCACTTGCACATCTCCTCCTCCACCCAAACCAGGAAAGCCAGGATCAATGTTTATATTTCTGTATGCAGGTGCAATAAATCAAGCACCCCCACAATGTCACCGCTCCACCCGACGAGTAAGAACGTGAAAAGATGTAAGTAAACAACGCCGGAACGTAACTTTTGAAAGACGGGCTGCTAAACCATCAAATAACGACCTGAGAGCCTCCCAAAGATAAGAAAAGTTTCTTGAAGACTAACGTTAATTAACACGAGAAATAAGAGAAGATTAAATTAATTGCAAAGAACACGCATGGAGTTAATTGTCGCCTGATAAGATTAATATTTTACAAGTATACTTCCGTACAAAGTTCCCATCATCAATCTTTTGATTTTTGACTACGTTTCAATAATGCTGGTTGATTGGACTCAGTACTATATTTGAAAAGGTGTGCTAGCACTTAAGGCTTCACTGTGGGGTAATGGCCATAACCACACCCAGGTAGATGTTACTGCTGTGATTACCGTAGCGAGTAGGTTATTATGGGGTGGAGATAGTAGTCCTACGCCCAACCGGTTTTGAATTGAACACAGTATTGAGTACAACAGGTCAACATTTTCTTTTAAAAAATACAAAATAAATGTTATTGGTCCTGACCTGGCATCTCGTCTTCAGTTCCTTTCCACCGCCGTAAGGTGGCTTCCCTGTGCCTTTTCTATAAATACTTTCATGGTAATTGTTCGGATGAGATCTTCGATAATAGTTCTGTTTCATATTTGTAAATGAACATTTGCGTTTAAATTTTTAAATTGTTGTTATATTCCCATCCATTGACAGACAAGAATTTTACATATGAGGACTAGTTAGGACTTCGTAGAGACAATGCGGTATTACGGTGACTGTAGTAAGATTAGTAAGTAAGAAAGTGTTGTTTAGGTGTAAGGAATTTTGTCGCATGTTTAGATCAGTGGTTGTAGCTAGCTAAGTTCAATTATAAAACAGGAGAAGACCATCCTTTTTCCCCCATTTCCTCATTTTGCCCTTGTCACATTTTGTATTTTATTACAATTAAATATCGCTCTTCGTTATGGTATCTAAACTTTATGAATTTAAGCAAAGTACAAGAATGGCGACGACATCTTATCAATCTAGATTTAACTATAAGTTCCATACTAACACTTTATTTTCTCGCAATTCCCTCTTGTGGAACTCTCTTCCGGCTTCGTGTTTTCCAGTTAACTTTGACCATCAAAAATTTAAATGCAATATCAATCGTTATCTACTGCCTTTTTGACTACTCTTCTGTTGTTCTCGCTAATTAATAATGTTTTCTGTTTTCTAAACCTTGTTTTAGTGGCTTTACTGTCTTGCTTGGGGTGAATTGGTTTTTGTAAAAAGTAATGACTAGCTGAATCCGTAGAAATTCCACGGTTTTGAAAACTAAAACTATTCAGTCTCCCTTATTCTCACTGCCTGTCCCAGTTATTATCTAAAACTCATACATATATTACTTTCATAAACTAAAAAGAATAGGGAATGTGCAAATATTTTCTGCTGAATTTTGTCTATTGTCTCGTCATAAACAATTTTAATACAAGACACTTTCTCGATTATCCGTACTTTGATTTTCTAAACTTCAATTATCCGAAATTAATCCATTCAAATATTTAATCTAAGACAAGGGTTTCTAGAATTTCGAAAACCAAGCTCAAAGTTTGATAAAATTGCTGATGAAATGAGTTCAATTCATTCTTGGTAATTTCCTCGTTTGCATACAAACAACGTACATTTGAATTATTCCACTTTGGTAATGCCAGAGATCATGGCTTCTGTAACTCTTGGATGCGCATGATACCCGTAAACCATACTTCAGTGTGCTGTATCCCTTAAAATTTAATTTAATGTTATAAATAATAAGTTTTATGGAGTATTCCCTCACACCATAGTAATGGGAATTTTAGACTTGGTTTGCAAAGATAAAAACAGGAAAATAAACGAACACAATAACAGGAAAAGCGTGGGAAATTGTATGTTAATTTCATACAATTTTATTTATGTATTTGTGTGTATAGGTGTGTGTATCTTTTTTACGTTACAATAGTGTTATGGTACATGTGATAAAATGGAGAAATTGATTCCATAGTATTACAAACCATATCACAGAGAGAAGTTGGATACGTGTTGCCTGTAGCAAGGTTCGTGGTGAATACATTGAATTTAACGTCTTTTGGCAGGATGTTCGTATTTCCGGCAGGAACAGTTTTTGTAGCATGCTAGAAGTATTTTTATTATTTTTAATCTTTATTTAATTTATTGTAATCAAGGTTTAAATATTATTGTTTTATTTTATTTATAATTTAATTTTTTTTTTTTCATTTTTATTTATTTATCATAATAATGATATCCCTAAAGTTTCTTTAAGAAAATGATTTTTTTTCATTCTTTATTTGATATTTATTCAAAATTTTGAATTATAAAAACATTTATTTTCAGTCCCTGTTCCTAGATGTATCTGGATAATCGAGGAAGTAATGTATTCAATGGCGTGATCATTTCTGGAGAGAATTTGTATAGTTTGCTTTGGTTCGTTTTGTTTTACGGCATATCAACCCCAATGGGTTATTTGATGCTGAATTTTTTTTTTATTGCTGGTAATATTTTGTTTTGTCAAGAATCTATTTCTGGTAATATTTTTTGCCTCAAAAATGTAGAGCTGCAAATGTGTTTCTGGTAACATTTTTTTTTCAAAAAAATATTGAATTTTCTTGCTTTTGTTTATTAGAGCAAAATTTGTTCTTACAATTAAATTTGAATATTTACGTATTGCTGGTAATATTTTTTCTTCAAAAATTTATTGCTGGTAATATTTTTTTGCAAAGTATTTCTGATATTAAAACCTATTTTTACACAAGTTTGGGTGTTAACTATTTGCCCATAGCTGGGGCCCTAACAGGTGCTACCACAACGGGTCAGAGTGGACCTGGGAACACCAGCAATTAAGAGGTGGTTCCACGCTCCTCAAAACCTCCTGATCAGAGGCCTTTCTGTTGGACGTAGTTTATCGTCTTACCCAGGACGCGGATGTAGTTTGTCGTCATACCCAGGACGGAGAATTTGTATAGAAGAGAAAGTGAATCTAGCTAATAATAATTTAAGGAAATCATTTTTTTAATTAAATTTTATTTAATTCTATTCCAATTTCTTTTACCTTAGTTTCAGTTCAATTAATTCTTGTTAAGTTTCTCGCTGCTTTCTTACAAAGAACATATAATTTGAATCATTACAGTTTGGTCACACCAAACATTATGTCTTGTCAGATGAGCATCAACCAAATTTCAACGTGAAATGAAATTGCCTGTTTTTGTTTTGCTGCATATCAACCCTTATAAGTTATTAATACCGAATTTTATACGAAATTTTATTTTTATTTTGGAGATAATGGTTTAGTGATTAACCCATAGCTGGGGGAGAAGAGGTAGATTCATGCATTCATGCGTGTAAATAAATATAACAAACCCAACTGGAATTAGAACCCAGTTCTTCAATTAACAATTCCGAGCCATTATCCATTGCACCACCCGCACATCCAAGCTTACAGAACCTGGTATTCTGAAGCGGTCACCAAATAAGTACTGACCAGGCTCGACGTTGCTTAATTTCGGTGATCGTACAAGAATTGGTGTTTCAACGTGATGCCGACGTAAACCAATTGGAATTGAAAATGGAATGTCTTTGTGTTTTCCTAACACATAATAATAAAGCTGAACTTGTAACCACACTCCGGAAAATATTGAAGGGGAGGGAGATGATGAGGATATTCGCCATGCTGAAGTTCAACAGCCCCACCCACCATGGCCAATTTCATATGTTTAAGTTGGTTTCGTTTTTAACCAAAACTTATACTTACAAATACGTTTTAGTTTAATCCACTTTTAAGAATTATCATCAAAAATGCGAAGTCAACCCAAAATAGACAAACATTGATACAATTTTTTTTTTATCATAAATAAATTGAGCAAAACTTTAAACAAAGCATTTGAAAATGTCATTTGATGATCTTTCTTTTTATGCGCCGTATCCTTTCAGGACGTCGGCGATCATAGCCCTCCACTTCCACCTATCTCTTGTGGCTCTAAACAGGTTTCGTGTTTCTGCCAACTCCCCCAGATGCCGCCATCCACTTGCGCAAGCCCGCCACGTATGTCATGCGCTGTTTTTCCCTGTCTCTTTTTCCCTCTATTCGTCCCGTGAGTATCAGATTCTTCAGGCCCTCCTTTCTCATCGCGTGTCCTAGAAACTTCATCTGCCTCTTCCTTATGTTAAGCATAAGCTTCCTCCTTGTTTGCATCCTCTCCAAGATCTTATCGTTGCTCACATGCTCGGTCCATGATATGCTCAGCATCCTTCTGTAGAACCACATCTCCGCCGCCTCAAGTTTCTTCTTCATCCTTGAGGATACCGTCCAACATTCGCTGTCGTGTAGGAGGACAGATGTCACGTAGCAGCTCAATATTCTTTTCTTTGTCACCATAGAAAACCTCCTGTTTCGCAGTACTCTGCCCGGCTTCTGGAATGCATCTTTGGCCATCCCAGTCCGTCTTCGTATCTCAGCGTCACACCTATCGTCAGAACACTTCTCAGATACTTAAACTTCCGTTCATGTTTAATTTTAGTGTCCCTGGCCTGCAAATCGCATTTTGGGCTCATTCTTTTACTGATGACCATGTATTCTGTTTATTTATGCTTAGTCCTTTCTTCTCGCTCTCACTCGCTGCCTTCTCCAGGAGGTTTTGTAGTTTGTTTTCCGTGCCTGCTATCAGTACCGTGTCATCTGCGTTTACAAAAGGCGGAAGAACTCTAACTAGCTAACTAGAGGTGGTGTCTCAATAAATCACCATGGAGAAGGCAACGGGAAACCACTCTACTATCAATCCCAAGTATATATTATGGCCTACAAATAACATTTGATGATATGTTAATTTCTTTCAGAAAATGACATTTTTTTTAAATTAATTTTAGTTTCATTTACATATACAATTATCCGGACTTTTGAATCATCAACAACTTTTTTCAATCCCTTTCCCAAGATGTCCGGATAATCGGGGAGGTACTGGATCATAATTTTTACACCTTGCCCGCCCTACGTCTTTCCATTTTCGCTTATTGTTTCTTGATATTCAGCCAGCAGGTCTGTCTCTCTATATATATTTCTTTAGTCTTTCATCATTTCCCCTCACAGCCTTCTCCTTATCTTTATTGTTATTATCACGACGTTTCGGTCGTTGTGTCCTCTGGTCTTCTTCAGAAACTTGTCAATTCGGGTAACCTTCTGGGAATTTTTAGCTGAACCCTTTATTTAATCTATTCCCCTGCCCATATCTAGGGATATTTCACCGTGTTCTTTTTTAGTCTTGCTCATTTATTGCTTGCCCTGTTTCCACTGAGTTTGTCTGCATTAGCCAGTTCAGAGATTGAACTCACAATTACGATGTCACAAAATTCACAAATGATGGCTCTAATCTACTAGGCTATTACACCATTAAGCTTACTGCTTAGAACACTATCTGGATAACGAAACTCGAAGAGGCAGTGCTACATGATATAGTAAGTTCCCGTGGTTATTTCAGACAAAAATTGTACATATTTATTTTTCCCTGTACCTGATTTCCTTTTTGTTTTTTTCTAACCTTCAGATTGTATAACATTCCTCCTTCATACACTTTTTCCTCATTCATACTCTTCCACGTTTTTTCAAACATAGAAGGAACTATTAGAACTTACGGTTACATCTAGCCATTTCAGCTTTAAAATGATGAGACCGAACAGCCAATCTAGTACTGTGCTTAAATTCATAAAGTCTACGTACTAAAGGAAAGTTTATCAGAACAATTACCACGAAAGTACTTATAGAAAAGGCAGAGAGAAGCTACGTTACGGTGGTAGGAAAGTGACTAAAGCCGAGATGCCAGATCAGGACAAATATCATTGTACATTTTTCTTCAGATTTTATCAAGAATTTCTAAATATAGCGAAGTACCAAACCATATGTGGCACCAATATTCAATATGAATGATAGACTTATAAATATGTAAGACCGATTCTGACGAGAAAAATGTCTAACCCGACACAGTGAACTAACTTTCTTCGCTGCAGGCTTAGCAATTTATTAAATATACTACATGTCAGCTGTAAACGTTAGGCCGAGGAGAACGAGTCCCTCTTCTAGAGGTTAGCATCAGTCGTACTGACGGAAAGTAAAAAAGATCCTCTCTCTTGATTAATTGAGACCATTCTTGTTTCTGATGCGTTAGTTATTCATTAATTATTCTGTTAATTATTTTGTTAATTATTAAGTTAATTATCCTTTTAAAATTAGAATAGATTCTGGAAAATTTTGCACGCGCTTTGCATCTGTATTTCATTTGTAAATTACACTGAAGGATTTCCCATACTAATTTAAATCTAGCTTAAAATTTTTTTTAAACGTTTCACCCCAAGCAATTAAGATGCAAGGAGCTACTGAGTATGAAAGAATAAGAGAAAAAGAAAAATATTAAGGAGAGAGAACAATAAAACAGGAATTAAGACAAAAGATAACGATTGATTTTGCATTTAAATCAAAGACCAAAGCTAACTGGTAAGCCGGAAGGGAGTTACACAAACGAGAAGTGCGAGAGAAGAAACTGTTAATATAGAACTTGTGGTTACATATAGCCAGCACAATTGCAAAACGATGATGCCCAGCTTCCGATATACAAAAGAGGGAAACTCAACAGAATAATTACATTGAAAATACTGATAGAAATGGCCACAGTGAAACCACGAGACAATGGCGGGAAAATGACCAAAGCTGAGATGACAGATCAGGATGAATTTATATTTTTAAATGCTTGAGTCAAAATACATAGCAATCAAGCAATGTACTTGCTGCCCTATCTTAGTGGGTGTGTGAGTGGGTTGAACAGTGAGAGGACGAAGAGGACGCTAACCTTTTTTTTTTAACCAAGCGATCATCTCGTCAGAACTTCTCTGATTACATTGTCGCGGCAAACAAAAACACTTTTACTTGTGCATTTCGTTTAGCGTTTCTTTCCTGCCCACCCGTAAATCTGAGAGTAAATATTCTTCGCCTGATATTGTGCATTTAACAAACACATCTGGGAAAAATTATCCATTTTTTTTTTAATTTCGCTTTTGGATATTGGTTCAGTAGTTAGAACATTAAAATTAGAAGGTTCAATTTCAATTGCATTATATATATATATATATATATATATATATATATATATATATATATATATATATATATATATACTAACCGTAGATTAGTCATGACACAAGGCCGTAAGCATGGAGCACCCAGTGAGGATCGGACTCAAGACTTAATAGTAATTGATATAACGGGATAAGTTTGCAAACCATCACAACACGTGGAAGTGCCCCCAAAATATGGAACGCTACAATAATTTGTTTGTCTTCCTTGCCCAGTTACCATAATAATCTACAATGTATCGTTCCAATTTTAGGATATATACTCCCAAATATGAATATATATATATATATATATATATATATATATATATATATATATATATATATATATATATATATATACACACACGTTATTTTTATAGATACAAATATTTAAATAAATGGTCTGTTTATAAGCAGTATTAACAACATTTACCGTTCAGAATATCCGAGAAATCTCAAAGAAAATATGCGTCCTCCGACAGGAATTGAACCTGTATCCTACGTGGAACAGTCATATAAACTGACGTGCTATACTATTTAGCTACAGAGGAAACCTGAAAATAGCATTCAAGCATGAAACAGAATGTTGTCACTCGGTGTTGATCTCTGTGTACACTTTTATATTTACATATGCTCTATCCCTGATATTGAGCACTTTTACCCACGAATATACCATACTTTAAAGCCATCTTTTTATCATATATGTGTGTGTGTGTGTGAAGAAATATAGTCTTAAGATGTGCTATATTTATGGGATAAAGTGCTCAATATCAGAGATAGAGCGTGTGTAAATATAAAAGTGAACATAGAAGTCAACACTTAGAGGCGACAGTCTGTCTCATGCTAGCTGCAATCGTCAGGCCACGAGCGCTGTTATTTTTCTCGGCTTCTCATTTTATATATATATATATATATTTTTTTATTAGTCGGTGTTTTTATTAACGTAGTAAAAATTAGTTTATATCGCTTATTTAATAGTTTTATTTTGGTTTGGGAAGATAATTAAAGCTATTTATTCAATTTTTGGGTTGATTGTTGTAGTTTATTCTAACTATTATTCTGGCGGGAGCAGTTTTTAATTTGTTTATTACTTCATGTATTTATTTGGATTGATTATCTTTATTTGTTTTTTCTAACGGTTACTTTATCGGGATCGGTTTGTTGGTTTATTTATTTATTTAGATGAATTTAGATTATTTTTTTTACTTGTTTTTATTAGTTATTCATTATACTGTATATTTTTATTTACACTTTTCTGTTTTCGATTCTTAAGTAACGTAGTATTTATTTTTCTTTTATCGTTATATTAACAGTTATAGCTATTTTTTTCGTCCGATTTTTGGTTTGATTTTTATGGTCTAACTAATATTTTGGTCATAATGGTTTGTTAATTTGTTTATTATTTACTTTATTTATTTGGGTTCATTAATTTTGTTTTTTTTATTTTTTATTTATTTATTCTATTTCGCCTATTCCAACGGGTGTGATTTGGTAATTTGTTTGGGTTAATTTATTTTGCTTATTTCATTGTCATTTTGTTTATTTATTTATATATATTTTCTTTTTTATTTTCTTTTTTATTTTTTTCAGTTTTCGATTTTTAAGTAATGTAGTAAAAAATTGCTTTCATGTCTTCATTTTGAGATAAACTCGGATCTTTTATTTAATAATTTATTTTGGTCTGAGAAGGTAATGATAGGTATTTTTTCCTCCAAGCATAGTTTGCAAGTTTTTGATTGGTTTTTGTAGGCTGATGATCTTTTCCTTATTTTCCAAGATATTTTTGTGAGTTTTGTTTTTAATTTTGTTAAAAACTAAACGCACATCACACCAAAAATTATAACCTAGTACTATAAACGAGCGAAGATGAGATGAGGCGAAAGTGAGAGGGAGTAAACAGTCAAACGGGTGTCTTCCCTGGCTATCATTCTCCACGGTCCACTTCGCCTCTCTGTGTGTCTTTGCAGGGTACTGGTTTATCTTTATAGCTAGCATAGTCGTCGTGTCGAAAAATTGTAACAAAATTTTTTTTTTTAAATGTCAACCCCCCCCCCAAAAAAAAAAAAAACAATTTATCATCATTCAGCGGTTTCTCTTTGGGGTACTAGTTGAAGTCCACTTCACGATACTGATAACCATCAATTGAAAATAAATGTTGCGAAACCATTTTTGCGATAGGTCTTCTGCTGTTTTCCATGGAACAAGATCACAGCTGATTGATATTGTTACATCAGGAAGGGTGACATTCTGAGAACGGTGAAAATGATCGAGATTCGACGACATCAAAGCAAGATCTGATGTAATTGTTTTGGAAAAGAAAAAGAGATGCAACTGGCTTCTTGAAGAGATTATTTGCAACAAGTGTTTAAAGATCAGTCTTGTTCATCACAAAGTAGACACGAAAACTGAACCGAAAATATCAACATATCGTCTGTGTTTATAAACTAAAGGAAAAAAATATGCGGTCGTTCAGTAAGACAACGGGAATTTCACCACTCTCTCTATCTCTCTCTTGCTCTCTCTCTCCCACGCTCTCTCTTTTTCGCTTGCTCTCTCTCTCACTCATTATTTCTCTCGCTCGAACACTCTCTCACTATCTCTTTCATATATATATATATATATATATATATATATATATATATATATGATAAAATATAGTATTAAAGTATGCTCTATTTATGGGCAAAAGTGGTCAATATCATAAATAGAGAATATGTAGATATAAAAATATAAATTGAAAACTGAAATCAACACTGATCGGGGACAGTCTGTTTCACACTTGAACGCAATCTTCAGGCCAGAAACAGACTGTCGCCGCCCGATGTTGATCTCGGTGTGCACTTTTATAGTTTTATATATATATATATATATATATATATATATATATATATATATATATATATATATATTAAATTAAAACCCAACCACACCTAATCAAAATAAATTCAATTTTCCTTAAGCCTAACAACTCAAAATATTAAGACTCTCTGCGCTTATAAATTAGAGAAATTTTTTAGAAAGTTATTACTAGCATCGCTTGACAACGGTACAAAACTCTGGATCTAAAGTTTAATTTTTATAATTAAATTTACAATTTTAGTTTTGAAACAGAAATTTTCTGTGTCGCGATGGAATCATATTTTTTTAAAAGAAAATTATTATAATATATATATATATATATATATATATATATATATATATATATATATATATATATATTATTATTATTATTATAAGAGATTATAATAAAAACATTTTCAGATCACTACACGAAAGCGTTCATGTTTCAATACTATGATAGTACTTCTTCAGGCAATGGTGAATAACTGGTGATTAAATGATTTTTAAGGAAATTTAAAAGTGTTACCTCTTTTCTGAAAGTTAAAATGAGGGACATAAGGTTAGAATTAAAAAAAATAGCCTTGTGGGTATGTTTTGATTAACCAATTAAATGTCAGATCTACTCTAAATAGAAAACTATGCTCAGTGGGTGGAAGTGGGTGAGTTATTTATATATCATGTCACGATCAACCGGAACATAAACAGGCCATCATTGACGATTGCGGAAAATATGCCAGTGACACAAACACACACACAATATATATATATATATATATATATATATATATATATATATATATATATATAATGATAGATAGATAGATAGATAATATTAGTGGTAAATATACACATACATATGCAAATATATTGAATAAATTATGACCATGGAATATTAGTGTTTAAACCTTTTTATTATTATTATTATTATTATTATTATTATTATATATATATATATATATATATATATATATATATATATATATATATATATATATATATATATATATATATATATATATATATATATATATATATAATTAAGTGATTCATCGAGTCTAGAAGAAACCTCAACAGAATGCAGCAAGCACTGGACGACCGTTTCGTCTTATATTGAGAATCATCAGCAGTGCGCATCTAGTTGGTATGACGTTTGCCTGATAACGTAACTGTCCGGGTTTCAATTCTCGGTAGTGGATGCGCACTGCTGATGAGTCCCAATATAAGACGAAACGGCCGTCGAGTGCTTGCTGCATTCTGTTGAGGTTTCTTCTAGACTTGATGAATTTCTTAATTACAATTATCTCAAATCCTCTTAATAATTTCTATCACACATATATATATATATGTATGATAAAAAATATAGTTTTTTATCTAAGTTATATTTATGAGTAAAAATACTCAATATCAGGGATAGAGAGTGAACACGGTGGTCAACTCCGAGTGGCGACAGTCGGTTTAATGATTGAATGTCATCTTCCGGTCATGTGTGTTAGGTTGTAGCTCGACTATTTATATATTATAATATATATTAATGTGCGTGTGTGTTATATCGACCATCCAAACAAAGTCAAATTGTGGTAAAATGTCCGGAAAGATTGTGTTGCGTCAAAGTGTAAAACATCTACAGTAGTGGCTTTTATGTGGGTTCAAAAACCAATTTTTGGCGTGGCTTTCTAACTCACCAGTCAAATCCAAAATGGTATGTGTTTACGTAAATAGATTGTGTGTCGCCATAATACTGTACACTTGTATTTTTTCTTATATGTGTGTGTAAGTGTGTGCTGGTGTGCGTTTGTGTGTAACTGTGTGTTGGTGTGCATGTGTGTTTTGCTACAGGAATATACATGCATTTGCGTGATGTTTCATGTATGTGCGTTTTAATGATAAGTCATTGTGAACATTTGTCCTTAAAATGTCTGTAAAATTTGGTTTCCTGCGAAGACATAATACGAGCAGGTGAGTTATCTTGGAGAGGTTTTAAACTGCAGGGTGTCTGCCTTTATCTATAAGTCACTTGGGATGAAGACATAGACTAAAGTAAGGAGTTGGGGTCGAGGCTGAAAATCAGAACAATTTTTTTTCTCGAAAGATGCAACGAAATGAAATACTTCTGAGAATTCACGCTGCAACGCGGCCATATTTATTTCCTTTGAAACATCCTTCCTTCGACTTTTTTTCCCCAATTTTCCTTCTTTTTCGCACCTCATTTTTTTCCTCCCTTCCTTTTTTCTGTTCTTTTTTTTTTTTTTCGAAGATCTTTCTTTGTCTTTTGCTTTCGAAAACTTATGCTCTCGTTTTATTTTTTTTTTTTTTCTTAAATTTTCTTTTCCGTTTTTTATTTCCTTCCGTTTCTGTTTTTCGTACCCGTTTTTCATTCCCGGTCTTTCAACTAGATGACACCTCCGAAGATAGAACTGCCAAGTGATAAAAATATTTGAGACTTTAAACAACGAAAAAAAAGTGTAACTCTTTTCTCAACCATTCAATTCTCATCAGAATTCTGATATCTCTTGACATTTTGGACGATAAGAACCTCAAAACTCCCACGGAAAAATATTTCATCTTTTTCCTTTATTATTTTTTTTTTTTTTTTTGGTCTTTTCTTCGTGATAAACCGATATTTTTTCTCTCAGATTGGAAAAGATTCGAAATATCTTTTCTCGTCACTATCTCGACTAGACTCATTTCAAAGATGGGGATCTGTGACAAGGAATTAGGCAAATGGTAGAGAAATAAAGAAAAGGTCTTGTAAAATACGAAAGTTGCCTTTCTTACGGAGATTAGTGTGTTCAATTTTAAATACCTTTAATTATGTTTTATACTACACATGATAAAATAATACTTTTTATTTAGTTACCCATGTTTCATGGATGTTTGTTTATTTTGAACGCTCGCTAAATCTATTGTTCTTTGCACGTTTTTCAAACAGAATACAAAGCCTAAGAGCCACTCGGGGCAGAGAGTTACAGAGAAAGAGGCACTAATCCAAGGAAGGCGATAATGCCACTAAAGCACAAAGAGCCACCGAAAAGGAAAGAGAAGGAAAAGACTTTTGGAACCAAAAACCAAATTCTAAACAGGAAACAAGGGATAAACCTCTAACCCTGTTCAAAAAGCCGGTTAAGAGTGTGAATCGATTCCTTTTGTTTATTAATCTATTTATCTTCTTAAATTCTATGATATTCTTTTTTTTATCTATACATAAATGGATGATTATGTGTTTTCGCTATGTAAATTTCCTTATTTATTTCTATTCCTGTTTCTTTTTCTCTCACCCGAGTCTGATATTATGCAATAAAAGATTCAGATCAGAATTCAGCTAATAGCTATGTCAGGCGTATTGATCCACCCTAAGACATACATGCATATACATATAATAATAATAATAATAATAATAATAATAATAATAATAATAATAATAATAATAATAATAATAAAATGTGGCATATGGGAACATCAATAATCCCTGTTGTAGTTGGAGCCCTAGGATTGGTTGGGAAAGATTCCAGTAGACTAATTGAAGGGATTCCTGGAAGTCCATGCCTCAAAGAGATACAAAATATTGTTCTGACAAGTACAGTCCACACTTTACGAAGGGCTTTATCTATGTAATTTCTTTTTTTTTTTTTGTCAGTGGAGAGTGTCATGATGCCATTTCTAACCTTAGGTCTCTGAACGGGACCCGGAAAGAAATGTGTAAACGCCAGAAATCAAAGGAAATAAAAATAATAATAACAATAGCTGGCCACTCGTATTCAAGGACACCCATCTACTAAGGCTGCTAGCCAATCCTTATTGCAGAGTCTCGCTTAGGCACATTTGTGTTTGTTCAACACCGACAGAATGTTGTTTATACTGCAACTATGCTGAGCAGACCTTAGTTACAGGTTCTGGGAGAGAGCCTGTTTGATGGTCAAAATCTTTATATTATTATTAAGAAAACCCAAAGGATTTTTTTTGATTTTTTCATCCTTTTTAGATGTCCAAATTTTAGTTAAAATTTTTTTTTTTTTTTCTTTTGTGATGAAAAACTGATTGATTTGGGAACTCTTGCAAAAATCAAATAATTGTCACATTTTAATAAAGCTTTTCAGAACTTATTCACAGATGAATGAAATTATTTTACAAATGTTTTTTAGAAAATCTTGGTAAAAATATTTTTTTACAGCTGTTACCCACCCCAACTAATTTTGTCAATATCGGCCACTCAAAAAAAAAAAAAAAAAAAAAAAAAGAATAGCAGATTCTTCCTAAATCCTTTTAAATGAGAACTGTACCACTAATCTTTGAAAATACTAAAAAATGACAAGCATTAAAGGTCATTTTCTTCTTTACCAAAGTACGCCAAGAAAATATTTCACACAATCAGATTTAAATATATTAGGTTGGTGCAAAAATAATGTCGTTTTTTCACATAGTAAAATATGTAAGAAAATGACATTATTTTTGCACCAACCTAATACAAATGTAATGTCTGAAAAGCAAATGCTAATTTCAAGAGACTTCTTTATTATTTTCCTATTTTCAAATTTCATGAATAATTCAGCTTTATAAAAATTTAAAGTACGCGCCCAGTTTTAGTTTTTCAACAAGTGCGCCCTGAAATGAGAAAAGAAAAGATTGAGAAACTGCTTATTTCTCTAAATGTCATTTTTAGTGAGTACACGCGTTTCACTTGCTATACCAAATTTTTTAAAATTTATTTTCCAAAACGTAAATATAATAACAACCGGGATAAAAGCAAGAAACCCAGTGTCACAAACCCATATCCAGACAACTGAATATATATATATATATATATATATATATATATATATATATATATATATATGTGTGTGTGTGTGTGTGTGTGTGTGTGTGCTTGTGTGTGCTTGTGTGTGTGTGTGTGTATGTATATATATATCATTTTGTATGCGCAGGACTTAGTGGAAAGTGCACAATATCAGTGATAGAGCTAACATATTCAGTTCTATATATATATATATATATATATATATATATATATATATATATATATATATGGGAATAATATATATTTGTGCAATTAGTGTAAGATATGTATATTGATTAATATATATATGTATATATATATATATATATATATATATATATATATATTAAATAGCTCTGTTACTTTAGCACAGTTTTTTCTTACATTGTAGAGTATTTATATGTATTTGTATTCGATCGATCGCTAGAATACCTACGTATGTTTACCCATTCGTTTATATATATATATATATATATATATATATATACACACACACACACCCACACATACATATATATATATATATATATATATATATATATATATATATATATATATATATATATATATATACCATCACCTGCTTGATTTATTTTCATAGCTAGCAGCCATATCGAATTAACAGGATTATCACCATGCGATTGATCCAGGGACCAATTAAACTTCCAAACTCCCAGTAAATCAATACCCGTCAGCCAGGAGTCTCGCTTATGGCGATTGCATAGACTGTAAAGAATTCGGATGCTAAACTGGGGGACCACGACCCTAGAGGGGCACCTCGATATTCGACTGAAGACCTCACATCAACAAATTCTTTCATTATCCGTATACCTATACGGCTTACGTTCTTATGTGTTGATTATGCAGAGTGTTGAAAGATATGGGGAAGATAAAATATCGTTTGTGGGAGGCTGACTTGCTTCCAGGAATTTGAGAACACAAACCCCGCACCCACCACTGTGCTCGCCGCTTGGCTATCTATTTGGTTGAGTTGGTGAAATGGCTAGCCATATTTAGCTCAGGGTTCCCCCGACCATTAGTAGCCAGTATAATTAGAATAACGCAACTCCAGGAGTGGTGCCATCAAATTGTACTAAGAGTTTGGGAGGGGTCAGTGCTAACACCTGATCCCTAAGGCATCTTAGAAAAGAAACGACGAGGAAACATCGTCTTATGAAGTAGGATTTCCTTCATATTTTATCCAGCGGTAATCGTTTACTTCGCATTGCCAAAAGCATGGTTTTCCAGTGCGTCCACATCGCTAGTGAATGTGACACACGAGGTCGAGTTTAAAGTGGATTATACTGCAGAAAAATTCTCAAGGTCCACACGGCACTTCCCCATTTTTGAGACACTTCAGGCGCTGGGCAATAAACCTAGCCCCCTCCCAAAGGAGACTTATTGCCCAGTGGGGATACCCACCTTGGGACTTGAGCCAATATTATTGGCAGAGGCGCGGACGTCTCTGACGGTCAGCACACGATATTCGTATACTGAGAGCTACCCTAGCCTTACTCCTTGGCGATTTATATAGTCTATGCCTTAGCTATATTATTAGGTTGGTGCAAAAATAATGTCGGATTTTGACGTTAAAAATTACTACTTCCGCGTACGCGTTAGATTCTTATTTCAAAAAGAGCCTTATGCCATTCGTGGTGGTTGCTATGACCTTAGATTTTGTCCTGAGGGAAGATGCAATATGATGTTTTTATTTAATTTTTTTGCCATATTTTGCCTTACGCCTGACACCGCCCTAATTCGACCGGGGGATATATCTCCACACAAGCGTTCGTATTCACTTGTTCTGGACAAATTTCGTACGGAACGATCGTCTGACATAATAAGATGACGTTGATTTAAAATGTCCGTTGGTTCTGTTTCATTTGTCATGAAAAGAAATTGGCAAAAAACGTTCCCGCAAAAAACGATATGTCAAAAGGGCGGTTATTTCATTGACACCGCTATTACTGTATACACTTTTAACTCCTTCGGCAATGTTTATTGTTTTAATAAAACACAAACATATGAAAGTGGATCTATACATTTTCTTTATTCTTGAGAACTGACAACAAAGATGTTAAACACTAATTATTTATTAGATCGAATAAAAATGGTTTTCATAGTTATTGATAAAATGGTAAATAGCAAATATTGCACTTGTCTATATTATGAGATGAGAAATTGTAAATATTTACACTATTTACATCGTTCAGACTTTGTTACTATATTCACGATGTTTCGGTCGTTTGTATACTCTGGCCTTCTTCAGGATCTGTCTATATTTCTGAGATGAGGTATTGTAATTATTTACTCAATTTACACAGTGGATAAAATTTTTCTTTATGAAAATGTATTGCTGGTATTTTTACTATAAACATGTATTTTATACTTTTTTTAGTGTCTTGATTTTTGTTTGGGGTTTCCCTATATGCTTATAGATGGTGGTCCTAACATGTGTTATAACCTCGGATCAGGGTGGTCCTGGGAATCCTAGCAATTAAAAGGTGGTTCCACGTTCCTCAAAACCATCAGTTTCCCGATCAAAGGTTTTGATGCCGGATGTAGTTTATCGTCATACCAGGACTAACAGCATTTGTCTTGGATGGTTTACAAAAACGCCATTATAATTTTTTTTTTAAATTATATATAATTGAAATATTTAAGATATTATAGCCATATCATTTAGTTCTTAGTTTTCTACTTAAATATTGTTCTTAAATATTGTGTTTCTACTGGTTTTTCTAGAATAAATAAAAATGAAAGTAATGTGATTTACTTTGAAAAATTAAATTAAATGGCCAATATTAAAATTGAATTTTTTAAAATTCAAAAGTCTAAATATGCAAAAATAGGTGTATGTCGATCAGGGTAAACTACAAGGGATTCCGAAATTAACCCTTTATTTAATCTACGAAGGTAGACTGTTCTCGTCTCACTGAGCAACTCTAAGGATATTTCGTTGTCCTAATGAAGGCCCTGTTTCCACTGAGTACAAGTACACGTTGTCCTGATGAAGGCCCTGTTTCCACTGAGTACAAGAACACGTTGTCCTGATGAAGGCCCTGTTTCCACCGAGTACAAGTACACGTTGTCCTGATGAAGGCCCTGTTTCCACTGAGTACACGTTATCCTGATGAAGGTCGAAAAGTTGTGATAACAAGAAATGTGGTGGTAATATTTCGAATATAAATATTAAGAGTAATTTCGTTAGAATCAAAGAAAAGATTGCAGGATTGTCATTTGACAGTGAACGATGTACAAACTCCTCACAAATGAGAAGAAAAATGGGACAAATGTAGTTCTGCAGAAGATACTAAGAATTCCATGGACAGATGAAGCAAGTTACGGGAATGTCTTTTCAGATTTACTACTCTAAACACACATACACATTTTGGCTTTTCTTAATGCCATTAAATAGGATGACACCAGATCAACATTCGTGTTTATATCGCTACATCTACAAACCTAGAGCATTAGCTCCTATAGATGTTGACTGTCCTATCTCACCGGCGCCGTGTCCAGATAACATCCGAAACATACGAACAGATATCTCGACTTTTAAATACGGAGAGAGAAACCATGCGTTCGTGCATAACTGTTACGTTCATTTTATTCTTTGTAAAGCAGACGAAAAAGAAAAATATTACTTTTCCGGAAGGGATGTCTGAAATTTCTAGGAAGCATAATGAGGAAAGAAGGCTTGGAAAATTTGATACTCATAGGACAGATTGAAGACAAGGAGGACAAAAAAAAATAACGTATAACCTACTTAGCGAACTTGAGTAAATAAATGGATGGAGGGGCAAGGTTTAGGAGAGATAATAAAAAGACAAAATGTATTCAGAGTAATGTATTCAAATGTATTCAAAGTAACTACCCTAGGTTAAGGTTCTTAACCAGTCGTGGGCAAATCGCTGCCCGTTTGGTCTTTTCTAAATGTCATAATTTCATAAAGCCCTAGCTTTCTGTTTATTCCCCCGTATCGCAAAGAGGTTTTGGATTATTTAAGATGTTAAATTATAAATACTATTAACATGACAGCTGAAATATCTTACACCTTGCTCAAAGCTTACCTCTGTTTTCCACAGCCACAGGACGAGTCATTCATTTTGCGAATCTTATGAACGAGAAAGATGTCTACGTGTCTTTATATTTAAGTTTTTTAAAAAAAAAAGGTCGCTAAAAAATATCGAGAGAGTTTCCTAAAAGAGGTTTTCTTTGGCCTGAGGTCAGAGATTCCATTTGACTAGATGAAAAGTAAGTAGGGGAGCATATTCCATGTATCAGATGATCTGATGCAAAAGAAGTCAGTAACAAGGAGGGGTCAGATCCGGGGCTTTATGAGAGAGGGCCGAGATTCTGTAAGAATGATTTCAAGACGGAAGTGGAAGAAAAAGATGGGAGAAACCAGAGATCACGGCTAGGAGGGAAATTCAATACGCATCGTCTTACACTCTGTGAACACACAGGGACGCACACAGACAAACAGATATTCACATAAACGAACAGCATTGATGGAGAGAATAACATATGCACACACGCGCGCACTCACACACACATATATATGTTAAAGAGAGTGCGTGACACACATGAAAGCACAAAATAAATATACAATCTGTAGAGGAGGAATAAAAAAAAAGTTATTTTATTAAAGTAAAAAAGAAAATAAAAAAGAATGCAAAATGAAAAATGACAAAAGAAAGAATAAAAAAGAAATCAAAGAAAGACTGCAAAAAAAATGAAACGCGACGTGATAAAGAAAAAAAAAGAATGTTAAGTAAATATAGCGACAAGAAGAAAGAAAGAAAGAAGGAAAGAAATAGAAACTGTAAAGAAAGAAAAGAAAAGAGACAAAAAAAAGAAAAATGAATAACGACAAAGAAAGAAAGAAAGAAAAAAAGAAAGAAAGAAAGAAAGAAAGAAAATTGAATAGGGAAAAGAAAGGAGAGAACGTAATATGAATAGCGATAAAGAAAGAAAGAAAGAAAACAAAGAGAAAAAGAAAACTACAACAATAAATAAGAATGCAAAATGAATAGTGAGAAAGAAAGAAAGAAAGAAACAAACAAACAAACGTTTGAAAGAAAGAAAAAGAAAGAGAGAAAGAAAGTGAGAAAAAAGAATGAAAGAGAAAAAGAAAGGAAAGAGAAAAAAGAAATCAACGAAAGAATTAAAAATGAAAAATAACAAAAAAGAAAGGGACAAAGAAAAACAGAAAAGAATAAAAAAAGAAACCAAAGAAAGAATGCATAATGAAAAATGAGAAAGAAAGAAAGAAAGAAAGAAAGAAAGAAAGAGCGATACAATGAAAGACAAAGAAAGTGAGAAAGTATGGATGTGGTGCAGAGACATTTTATTTTCTGAGCTGAAAAACCAAATGACGAAGTAATGAAGATGAAGAAGGATAAGTGAGAAGGAGTGGAGAGAGAAAGAAGAGGTTGAGGTGGGCCGTAGATGAGGGCGGCCGGAAAGATAACGCCCCTACCCGCTTCCCTGAACTTGCGGTCAACCTTGGCTGTGTCAATTAAATGAACGTCCCAGCACCTGTGTTTGACCCTCAGGGATGTGTTTGAAACGTTAATCCCAAACAGACGTCGATGAACCATTTCATGACACGGCTGCTCTGAAGGGACGGGAGACGAAACAATTCCCGGGGGCACTACAGTGGTTTAAGTGCGTGTGTTCACTGTTGATTTTCAAGTAGCTAAGGTGCCTGTTTTGGTTCCTATACGTGTGTGTGTGTTTGTCTATGGGAGGGAATGTCTGTGAGTATGTGCTAAGTGTGTATTTGGATATGCGTACTTGGTCATTGTATTACCATATTTCAACACTAAATATACACAGTCCCTCGGTATCAATAAACTAAAAAACTCACTTAATAATACAAAGTTACAAGCACTAATCCTTTTATTCCATACTAGCGGGGATACCCGACGTTGCTCGGAACATTTCTGAATAATAGTTTATTTATTATTAAGAATTTATTGATATTTTTCAGCCATTTTATCGAAAATAATTTTTTTTCAATTTTTAAAAAATAAACTTCATTGTTTTTTTGTTTGTTTGTTGTTTTTTTTTTTTTGTTTTGTTTTTTTGTTTTTTTTGCTTTTGTGTGTTTTACGTTATATCAACCTCAATGGGTTAATGCAGACAAGATTTTTATTGCTGGTAATATTTTTTTTCAAAAATTTATAGCTGATAAATATTTTTTTTCTTCAAAAATGTATTGTTGCTAATATTTTGTTTTCAAACATGTATTGCTAGTAATATTTTTTGCCAATAATGTATTTTCTTCAAAAATTCATTGCTGGTAATAATTTTTTACAAAAATGTATTGCTCGTATTAAAACCTATTTTTACACTTTCATAGTATTTTGACACCAGTTTTGGGGTTAACTATTTGCCCATAGCTGGGACCCAAACAGGCGCTACCACCCCGGGTCAGGGTGGACCTGGGAACACCAGCAATTAAGAGGTGGTTCCACGCTCCTGAAAGCATTCTGATCAGAAGCCTTGCTGTTGGGCGTAGTTTATAGCCTTACCCAGGACGCGGATGTAGTTTATCGTCTTACCCAGAGCAGTATTTTTTGGGGGGTTTTGAAGGGAGGGTTGTTACAAAATAACTAAATTTAGGAAAATACCACACTACCAATACCACGCTCGGGGATCGGGAGGTGTCTTGGGGGCTGAGCATCCCCCTATTTTTATTCAAAAAGACACTTTATTTTTCGATTTAAATACTAACATAAACGCTGTTAATGTTGTTTTCAAAAAGATAAAACTTTATTAACCTTTTATCAAATTATTATTGATAAAAAAAAAAGTAAATAAACTTAAATTAACATATATTTAAACATTTAATTCAATCAATTTTTTTTCAAGCAAACACAATAGCGAGCCTTACTTCTTCGAAAAATGGATTTTGGAGGGGATTATTATTAATAAAATACTAAATAAATATAAATTTAAAAAAAAAGCTGGCTTGGATGATAATGAGTCTGTATGCATATTTACTTTGTCATAACTATTGTAGCCTTTTTTAGTTTTATCTCCCCCCCCACACACATACAGACAACTGCCCTTTATATATGTGTAGATATAGATAACAAACAAATCCACAAAGACCTGAAGAATTCTAATGGTGATTTTATTTTTTTTATTTTTACAGTAATGTTCACCCTGTACAAGGCCCGGGAGTCACTCGAGGTAGAGAATTACAGAGTAAGAGGTACAATTTATGCGGATTTGTGGGTAAGATAATGGTTAACACTATACTTGAACAGGTTAAGATTGTAGTGATCGGGGAACATCCTCTTGGGAGTCTGTTCCAAAGAGCAGTGGTTCGCAGGAAGAAGCTGTTCGAATGGAACTTACTTCTCACCGACGGAATACAGGAGGAATGTGGGTGGGGTTTGCTACAATGAGAATGGCACGGCGGGTCCTAGACGTTAAGGTTAGATCTGGCGGAACCCACGAATGTAGTTCGTCCGAGCACTTTCTATGGAAGTAGCGACATAGCATTGAGAGGCTCACCATATCCCGCCTGTGAAAGGTTGGAGGGTGGAAAATAATTCTTCCCTAACAAGGACTCGGAGACTGGAAAGTGAAGACTGGGCAGCAGTCTCCGCCCAAATATGGCAACAGTACCCCATTTGGGGCCTGATCTGGCTCTTATGAAGTTAGAGGATAGCATGAAGAGTCAGGTACTTAAAGGAGACTAAAAATATTTCGGTCGATATACCCAGGGCCAGTGCAAGGATCTAAGCCTCTCTATTACATCTCGGTTTTCGTAAGGTACTCTTCATATAAAATACAAATTTCATTGTAACTTAATTATGTACAATAATGAATAATATGCAATATAGGTTAACCAATTCAAGTAGAAAAATTGAAAATAAATGAAATTCATTTAAATACAGTATCGGCTGGGTCCCCGTGGAGAGGGGTAAAATACGAAAGACTCGAAATCACTAACGAAACTCGGCTAAAAAAACATCATTGATGGTGTGTGCCAAAGCACCAAAATGGTGTATTTCACGAGAGATACTATAACAGATTATTCCATCTTAAGTAAATCAATAATGTTTTGCCGCCATTTTTAACATCAACTCGAGATTTTTCCTGTAAAAAAGTTGAAGAATTTTAACACATTCTACATTATGAATAAAAATTAGTGAATTTTATGTAGTGTTTTTTGAGTGAAATAAATTCGCGGATTTGAACAAAAAATAAAAATAAAAAAACATATCGACCCCAGAATGACGTCAAAATCCGCGAAATTTGTTCATCCTTTAACTATAGTCAGTTATTCTTAGTTTAATTTGTAACATATATAAATGTAGGTAAATAAAATTAAATGTTGATAAGATAGTGAGGGTCAAAAAGCACTGCCCGGGGCCTCCAATCACGCTTGTACACTCCTTACCCCGTCACCCAGGTCGGAGGTTCCGGGATAGTACGGACCGGCCCTGGCTAGATATACCCTCCGACCGTATTATCATGAATATTTTTTTTTAAAAAAATGACTACTTGAAACTTTGTGTTTGGAAAAAAAAAAAAAAAAAAACGGTGTCACAAGAGGATTGTTTTTCCCTTGACACCGCTATTATTTTAACACTCTTCGGCAAGTTTTATTGTTTTAAAAAGTGATGCTTAAAATTGTAATAAAACGTAAACATATGAAAGTGAATTTATATATTTTCTTTGTTCTTGAGAATTGAGAGCAAAAATAATAAACACTATTTATTAGATTGTTGATTGAAACTATTTATTATTTATTGGAAGGGTTGTTTGAATCAAACTTTATAAAATGGTAAATATGGATTTCCTCATTAATCACATATTTTAATAATTTAGTAAATGTTTATAAATTTACAAATAAAAAATCGTTTTCATATTTATTTCTTTATAAATTGTTAAATGATAAATATTGCATTGCATTAGTGTTAATTGCATTAGTTTTTAGAATGTTGTAAAATTAAAATTTTCTTTGTAAATAAACAATTTAATAAATAATGTTTAATATTTGCATTGCAAATTCTCAAGAACAAAAAATATTATTTTCTTTTATCTGCTAATCCCTAATGATATAATTTTATGACATTTCGAGAAAGACTTTTTGAAGCGCTTCATATTTATATTAGTTATAGGGACAAATGATTGATTTTTACGGTTTATCAATTTTTTTGCTGGTTATTTAAAGCCAGGAAATATTTTTAGACTGTAAGAACCATTTCGAAGTAATAATGTTTTACTGATATAAGTCTTACTAATTAACCCATAGCTGAGGGAAGAAGAGGGGGATTCATACATTTCCCAATGGTATTTGCGCATAATTGAATATAACGAACCCGACTGAATTTGAAAATCGGATCTCCGATTTCCAATTCAGAGTTGTTATCTATTACACCACCCGCACATCCAAGCTTACAGCCCATAGTATTCTCAAGAGGTCACCTATCTAGGTACTGACCAGGGTCAGCGTTGATTAACTTCGGTGATCATGCAAGAACCGGTATTTCAACGCGATATGGCCATAAACCCAATGACATGGACAAGTCTTCGGCGAATTTAAATTATGAAATTTCTTTTCTCAAACAGGACACCCAGTTACAAAAGGTCTGCTCTGAATCGTAAAATAAAATATGCAATTAAACTAAGACATTATTTAATTAGAATTTTTTTTTAATTTCCTTTATGAATAAAATATATTATGGACTATATTGTCATAAGTAAAAAAAATTCGATGAAAAATTTTTTACAAGTATTGTTTTCATTTTGTTTAGATTTTAATTTAAATAATTTATAAACTTTTAAATGTTTTAAATTCTGTGTTAATTCGTAACTGCTATGTAATATTGTTATTAAGTAAAAATTATATTTATTAGTTATAAATGGAAAAGCTAACTTCAATTCAATATTTTAAAAAGAATTTTGAATTTATTTTATACGACCTTAAAAGCTGCCCTTTCGGCGGCATTTCATCTAGTTCCGGCGGAGGGGGCTCTTGATTGGGTCTTCATCGCAATAGATAGAGAGAAGTAGAGAAGAACTCAAAATTGATCGCTGCATGCTTAAGTATTGCATTAATATTTAAGCTTACCTTTTAAAAGTTCAACGATAATTCTTCCGCTGCCACTTAACTTAAAGACATTTTGATGTATGTAGGTCTTTACTTTCCGTAGAAACAATTATTTTTTATTTCATTGGTGATTTTCGTTGGATTTCGCAATTAATTTCGATTATTCCCAGATTTATTTCCGAGTTATAAAAATTGTTATCGTACAAAAAAATTCATCGCAAAAAATCATGTAAAGAATCAACGAAAACAATGGCAGTAACGAAAACTTGGTAATCCAGAATTTCAGGTTTGCGGGTCTGGATCCGGCCTGAAATGTTTTTAATTTACGCACGGAGTCGGCCTGATTTCAAAATGGTATATGTTGGGCTATGGCCTCTATGAATAAAGTTGAAAAGTTTGGCACACTGACATTCGCATTTATTATATAGATATATAAACGTGTTGATTTTTACATATACGGATGCCCAAACGAGACAATATCAGAAAATAAAAACAGTAACTATAGTAAAGTTAAAATTTATTGGTAATTTTTTAACATTTCTTAAACCAGCATCTTCGTAAGTTAGACTATAGAGACAAAGTACCAAAAATTCAATAGAATATTAGATTGCTTAGAATATTTTCTGAAATTTTTAAGATTGCTGGTAATATATATAGAAAAGGTGTTCACTTTATATTCGTCAAATAATTGCTACAGTTATTTCTCCCATAGAAGAAATTTGCAAACATAAGTCCATCTTACATCTCACCAGTGGAATACGAAGGGAATGAAGGTGGTTCACTACAATATGCGAGGCATGGCGGGTCTTAGCCGTGACAGTTACAACTGGTGGAACTAAGGAATGTAATTCGTATGAACACTTTGCATGGAAATAGCAGTGGAATAAGAGAGGCTTCCAACTTTTCATCTCTGGGAAAGGGGTTGTAGGGTTGAAAATAATTCATCGCCCAAAAAAGTTGCGGACACGCTTTTGGATTCTATCGAGAGTGGAAACTGAAGACGCCAGCTCCTGCTTATACATGGCAGCAGTTCTCCATTTTCAGCTTGATCTGGCTCTTGTAAAAGTAAAAGATAAACAGGAGGAGTCAGGTACTTACTGGAGCGGTACATGAAACCGACCATTTTCCCAGTATCTTTAGTCATGATTTGGGGTCAAAATTAGAACATTTCAGTCTAACGTAAACAAACAACGATTCGGGGATTACGGCCATATCACCGTAAAACACCGGTTCCAGTACGATCACAGAAGTTATGCAACTTTCAGCCCGGTCACTACCTAGATGTGCAACCGCTTGGAAATACCAAATGCTGTAAGCTTAGATGTACATATAGTGTAATGGATAATGGCTCAGAATTGTTATCTGTAGAGCCGAGTTCCAATTCCAGTTGTGTCCGTTATATTCAGTTACCCGCAAATGCTATTGATAAAGGTATGAATCCACCTCTTCTCTCCCCAGCTATGGGTTAATTATTAAGACTTGCATCACTAAATCGTTATTATCTCCTCCCCAAAGGGTTGATAAACCGGAATAAACGAAAGAATCAAATTAAACCAAACTACGATTCCATAAATCTGTTATTGGAAAATGTTATTTCCACAAAAATTCAACCGAATCATGGATCGAAAACGTGAAACGGTTTTTAAAATCTATCTATATTTCTGAGATGAGGTATTATGTACACTATTTACATTATTCGGACTATTGTCCTCATCTTTGTCGCCATATTTATTACAACGTTTCGGCCTTTCAGTATCTGTCTATATTTCTGAGATGAGGTATTATGTACACTATTTACATTATTCGGACTATTGTCCTCATCTTTGTCGCCATATTTATTACAACATTTCGGCTTTTCAGTATCTGTCTATATTTCTGAGATGAGGTATTATGTACACTATTTACATTATTCGGACTATTGTCCTCATCTTTGTCGCCATATTTATTACAACGTTTCGGCTTTTCAGTATCTGTCTATATTTATGAGATGAGGTATTATGTACACTATTTACATTATTCGGACTATTGTCCTCATCTTTGTCGCCATATTTATTACAACGTTTCGGCTTTTCAGTATCTGTCTATATTTCTGAGATGAGGTATTATGTACACTATTTACATTATTCGGACTATTGTCCTCATCTTTGTCGCCATATTTATTACAACGTTTCGGCTTTTCAGTATCTGTCTATATTTCTGAGATGAGGTATTATGTACACTATTTACATTATTCGGACTATTGTCCTCATCTTTGTCGCCATATTTATTACAACGTTTCAGCTTTTCAGTATCTGTCTATATTTCTGAGATGAGGTATTATGTACACTATTTACATTATTCGGACTATTGTTCTCATCTTTGTCGCCCAATTTATGCCAACGTTTCGGCCGTTGTATGCTCCGGCCTTCTTCAGGTAGTTGGAATGTCGAACTGAACCCCTTTCACTGGGGTAGACTGTTCTAGTTCCACGTGCCATGTTTAATGGATGTCAGTTATTAGTTATCTCCTTGTTAATTTCCCTCTGAAAGTTCTCAATTTTGAACTCACACTCTTTGGGTCCTGTCACTGGATCTAACTAACGCCTTTATCCACTGTGCCATATGTCCTTGAGGACATCTGTGTGTGAATTTCTCGGTATTATAAACCTAATGTCTTCAGCAACCATTTTTACCAGTGCTCATATTGCAATTTTTTGCTGTAATTATTCTATGTTTTTACCAGAGCTAATATTGCAATTTTTGTTATTATTATTGCTTTTCTCTGGCACTCCTTATTACTGATTCCCATATTGTATTTATTTCTATGCTTGGTCAGCTCAGGAGATTTTTGTGGCCTAGCATATGTGCTGATTTCTTAAGTTTACGAATTTTCCAATGGTGTTCTTTGTCTATGATCTCAATCTGATCCAACAGTTTTTAAAATATATGTGAAGTGAATAGGATGGATTCTTATTCGGAAGTTTTTTTAAAGGAGAAAGGTCAACAACCTAATTTCATTTTTTTTTTTTTTTTTAATGTGGTTTTCACCATGTACAAGACCCGGGAGTCAATCGATGTAGATGGTTACAGAGTAAGTAGCAGAGTTTATGCGGGTATCTGGGGAAGTTAGCGGTTAACGCTAGACTTAGACAAGTTAATATTGTAGTGATCGGGGAAATCACTTTTGGGAGTTGATCCCACAGAGCAGTGGTTCGCGAAAGTCTGCTGCTCGAGTGGAATTTACTTCTCACCAGTAGAATACGAATGGAATGAGGGTGGTTCACGACAATGTTTGTAGCCTAGCAGGTTTTAGCCATGAAGGTTATAACTGGTGAAACTAAGGAATGTAGTTCATTAAAGCACTTTCCATGGAAGTAGCGATAGTTACAGAATCTTGTAAAAAAAAAAAAAAGCTGGCAATCTCGGCGAAAGATCAACACTTTACAGTAACGAAACTGGTTTAAGGAGCTAAAAAATGGTAGTCAGTGGTTGGCGCCAGGAGAGTTGATAGGCCTGCTGAAGGGTTCATAATTGCTAGGCAATCCTGTTCAGTAATGTGTTCGTTAGTTATCTGACATTAACTAGTTGGACATGTTCCCTAGAGGATGATGCACATCATATCTCTGTTCATGAGTGGGTATCGTGGGAGAGCATCATGGCCGCTTGTCGAGGACAGGGCCGGTGCCCCGAACCCCACGACCGAAAGTGACCAAGCTTGACTGGGGGCACCTGGAAGTGTTTTTTGACCCTCGCTATCTTATCAGCTTTTGCATTTTTCTACCCATATTTATATACGTTACAAATTAAACCCAACACAACTGACTTAAACGATGAAAAGTTTTCGCGGATCCTGAAGTCATTCTGGGGGATTTGTTTTGTTTTTTTATTTTTGTCGAAATTCGTGAATTTGTTTTGCTCATTCTAAGTCTCGAAAAAGCAGTATTCACTATTTTTTTTTATCCATAATGTTGAAAATTAAAAAATGAAATGTTAAAATTATTCAACTTTTTAACAAGAAAAATCTTAAGTTGATGTTAAAAATTGCCTCAAAACATTGTTGTTTTATTTAAGATGGAATGATCTACTATGACATGTTTCTATTAGGTTGGTGCAAAAATAATGTCGTTTTCTCACATAGTAACATATGTGAGAAAACGACATTATTTTTGCACCAACCTAATAGTTTTTATTTAGATACATTGTATTTATTTTCAATTTTTCTAGTTGAATTGTTCACCTATATTGCATATGATCTATTATCTTACATAATTAGGTTACAATAAAATTTGTATTTTATATGGATAGTAGCTTATGAAAATTGTAATGTAGTAAAGTAGGGGAGAGGCCGTATCATAGATTCGAGTTGGGGAAAAACCCTTTCACCGACCCTGGTCGAGAAGTTTCTATCTTTTTTCTTTTTTTTTAGTTTAAATGATGAGGCCGCCTAGGTGAGTTGCAAGTTGCTTCAGGATACTTCCAAACAACCCCAACCGAAAACCGTCTTATCGGACTGGGTTAAATGACCTGGCGTTATATCTAACTGGGCCCCATATCCAAGGTTATATTTTTTTATCCAAACCTTTGACCATATCATGGACATTTGGCTGTGATGCATGTGCCTGGTATACATCTATCGCTGATATACACTGGAATTTCGAACCAGTGGATAAAAGCGTTAGTTGAAATGATCCAGTCACCTGACCCAAAGAGTTGTGAGTTCAATACCTGGCCACAGCAGAGGTGAACAATAGTTTGAAGAGTTGCGTTACTAAAGGGAAATAACTGAAACTGAGTTATCCAGAAAAGGCATGGCACGTGGAAGTAGAACAATCTACACCAGTGGACGAAATAAAAGAGTTCAGTTCGAAATTCCAACGTATATAAACTAAAGAAGACCGGAACATACAACGGCCAAAATGTTGTGAATATGATTTTTCATCATTGAATTTCGTATATTTATATCTCAATGTCATTTTTTTTAGGGTTCTGCTCTCTCGTTCAATAATAATAATTGAAGTCGATGAGAAATGCTACCGTCACAAGCAAGAAAATGCGATCAAAACCGACCATGTCAGGATATTATGTAATTTTAACATATTAAACAGACAACATCTTTGAGGTCAGCAAACCAGACATTACCGTCAATGAAAAAAAAAATGAAAATGCCTCCTCATCGATGTGGCTGTTCCTGGTAACCATAACATCCAAGTCAAAGAAATTAATAAGCTTAACCCTAAAACACAAACCATCAATTAAAGTTACACCACTACTAACCATGGGTATATAAAAAAAAAAATATTAAATATAAATCTTTATTTGAAATATTTTACATGCAAGCACTTCAAACTTTGTACTTTGAGTTAACATTAATAAGGACTGAAAAACATATTATTAGGTTGGTGCAAAAATAATGACATAATAATGTCGTTTTTTTGAAAACGACATTATTACGTCATTATTTTTGCACCAACCTAATATTTAGGTAAGAAAATCAGGTACTTGTAATTGTAATTAAAAATAGGAAAATTTGCGCTGGGTACTATGGGTACCCATGGTTAGTGTTCTAGGGTTAAGAAATACACAGACCTCCTGAGTGAAGTTGACAGGATGTGGAACGTTCAGATCAATTATTGTCTCCCCACCTCACAATTATCATAAGTGCGTTGGGGGTCGATACCAACGAACTTAAAAGAAAATCAGATTCACATTGCTTCAGAAGTCTGCGTTGCTTGGCTCCAAATCTGCAAAAGGTGCTGCTTTTTTGAGACTTGGGAGGGGAATTGAATGAAAAAACCCATAATGCAAGATTTCCGGTTGAAAATGAAACCCGAAAAAGAATAATAATAATAATAATAATAATAATAATAATAATAATAATAATAATAATAATAATTTTATGGAAAGGACACTGCAAGAAATTGATATGAACACCACCCAGTCCGGTTACAGAGACAGGACTTGTAACAGTTTTATGGGACTTTCCAATACACACAGACAGAGCAATTTGTCGGTTTGACATGACGGCCCCTGCAGACTGCAATGTATCATTGAAGAATTATTTTTTTGAACTATCAAAATACAAGGATCTTGAAATTGAAATCTCAAAAATGTGGCACATGAAAACATCAACAATTCCTGTTGTAGTTGGAGCCCTCGGATTGATTGGAAAAGATACCGATTGGAGAGATTCCTGGAAGCCCATGTCTTAAAGAAATACAAATAATTGTTCTCACACGTACAGCTCACGCCTTACGAAGGACTTTATCTATGTAAAATATGTGTGATTTTTTTAACTGCTCAGTGGAAAATATCATGATGCCATTTCTGACCTTATGTCTCTGGTCGGGACCCGGGAAGAAATGAGTATACTACTACTACTACTATTACTACTACTACTACTACTACTAATAATAATAATAATAATAATAATAATAATAATAATATGGTTTGCTCAGCGAACTTTAACATAGCAACCAAGAAAATTTGAAAAACTATCAGAATATAAAGATCTGAAAATCGAAATAAAAGTAGGTACACTTGGAATGATAAAAAAAGAACACAACAACACATTGAAAATCCCTGGAAATCATAGCTTAAGTGAAATACAAAAAAAAATGTCTTGATAAGTACAGCCCACACAGTAAGAAGAACTTTTTTCCTGTATCGATAGTGATGCTATGGGAGTTAAATAACAAATGATGAAATTTAGCCATAACAAGACACCACTACCTGCCTTAGGTCTTCCCATAGACTTGGTAGGTAGTGAGACCATAGAAGAAATCGAAATATAATGATAGATATGAACTGAGACAGATGAGATAGATGATGATAATAATCCTTTCTAATGAGTATGATGCAAGAGGACCTTTTTAGTTTTTCACTTGTAGCAGTGTTATCAGATTATAGACTTGGTAACATATCACAAGATGGGTTTAGTTCACGGACCGTCTTGTAATGGCAAAAATGGCCGTTTTAAAGCAAAGCTGAAAGAAAAAAAAATGAAGCCATTTTACTGACAGTTTTGATAGATACGAGCAAATGTTTAGTTAAAAAATACTATAAAGATCCCAGAATCGTATTTTTATGAGAAGTCATCATTTAATGAAAGGAAGAAAGTTTAAGTGTGGTGCGCCTCTCTTGATCCTGCTTATTTAGACGGTCGGGCTGATTGTGGGGTTGGGGGTGAGCAAGTCGGTGAGTAGAGGCTAACGGAAAAAGAAAAAGAAAATTAAAACATGGCATTTGATTCATTATATATTGTAAGATTTGAGCCATTGTGACTCTTGTTAAAACACTGCCTGTGACTATCAAGATAGGACTGCATAGATAGATAGATAGATAGATAGATACATACATACATACATACATATGAACAGACTGAGATAGATAGATAGATAGATAGATAGATAGATAGATAGATAGATAGATAGATAGATATTAAAAACATTACACAGATATGAAAATTATTAGATTGAAATAAAGATAGATATGAAAACATTAGACATAGATAGATAGATAGATAGATAGATAGATAGATATGAACAAACTGAGACAGATAAATAGATACATACATACATATGAACAGATTGAGATAGATAGATAGATAGATAGATAAATAGATACATACATACATATGAACAGATTGAGATAGATAGATAGATATGAAGAAACTGAGACAGATAAATAGATACATACATACATATGAACAGATTGAGATAGATAGATAGATAGATAGAGAGAGAGAGAGAGAGAGAGAGAGAGAGAGAGAGAAGTAGCTATGAAAAGAATAAAATACATACATGATGATTGTCACTTCTTTGCGGAAGAAGACCATCTCCTCACTTGGTAGTTTTTTAGTGTTTTTTTTTTTAATTCAGAATTTTATTATTTCAATCATTTATACCAGTTATGGGCCCGTAAGTGATTCTTAAGACCAGCTTCACTTTTACAACCTCTCTTACACATGTGGCAAAGTTTGTCTCTATTGCCTAATGTTGGAAACTTACCTGTCCCTGTCATTTGACGTTTGAGTCCTGCAACAGACTAACAAACCTGGTCACAGAACTATCACAAGTAACCTGCAGGACTTTCTGGTAGGGTTGCATTCACAGGAATTTGCACCTGACCTCTCTGGTATGATTTCATGTTACTGGCTAAGCCAGCCGCCGAGACATACATACATAGATAGATAGATAGATAGATAGATAGATAGATAGATAGATAGATAGATAGATAGATAGATAGATAGATATGAAAAGAATGAAAAAGAAAGCTTATACGGTAAAGCAATTAAAAGGTCGGCAACGGCTTAGTCGGTTACCAACTTCAAAGATAAAGTTCGCAATGAAACGTTATATTCAACGAAGGATTAAATTCAGAAAGTAAACAGAATTTCGAAACTACACAAATATGAAACACGGATCAATTTCGAATTAAAAAAAAAATACTATTCGGAAATGTTTGGGGCCGTCGGGTTTCGTAAGGCAAGTCAAAAATTAGTTTACATCGCCTCTCATAAGAAACAGATTCTAATTTATCGTAGCTATTTTTGTTTGCCAATGATATATAAATAATTGCTTGCTGCTTCAACAGTGATACTTGCATTAACGGCTGTCGCCATGATGAACAGGTATATTTTGAAAACGGAGAAATGAAGTAATCTTTGATGTTATCAGTCAGTATGGGAAGAAATCCAGGTTATTTAAAACTTTTACGGGGGTGGATATGTGGGTGTAGCGTAACTGTTATCGGCGCAGAAAGGGGAATCGGAGAGCTGAGCTC
This sequence comes from Acanthosepion lycidas, assembly GCA_963932145.1. Lineage (NCBI taxonomy): Eukaryota > Metazoa > Mollusca > Cephalopoda > Sepiida > Sepiidae > Acanthosepion > Acanthosepion lycidas. The sequence goes on from OZ010587.1 coordinate 13,151,327, forward strand.
AACAACTGTTATGTAGTATCATGGCCAGTGCAAGGGCCTCATGGCCACCACCACCCCAAACTACGATACGCCTACCCGCGAATCTATGATACGGGGCCTCCACTCTACTACATCTCAATTTTCGTAAAGTACTATTCATATGAAATACAAATTTTATTGTTACCTAATTATGTACAATAATAGACCATATGCAATATAGGTGAACAATTTAACTTAGGTAGCTCCAATAATTCGTTAAAAAATCAGTATAGCATAATGATAAAAGGTTCGAAACTTAATAAAAACAAAATTTCATCATTAAAATGTTCATGTTATTATTAAGAGGAAAGAACAAAGTATTTTTTAAATATTTTTTTAATTTTTCCTTCTTTCTAACACACCCTAAATTTGGGTCAAAATTCTCTTTTTTTTTCTTTTTTTTTGTTAACTTGGTAAAACTTGTCGTCATCGTTTTTTTTTTAGTGTAGCAGTTTCGGGGAAACCCCATTAATTTCGAAATTCTTGCAAAAATCAAATAATAGTCTAATTTAAATGAAACTTTCAGGACTTTATTAAAAAGTGAATGAATTTATTTTGATTTTTTGAAAATCAACTAGACTAGATAAATTGAAAATGAATACACTATAGCTAAATACAATTTCACAGATTTGAATGATAAAATAGACTCAGAATGACGTCAAAATCAGGGAAAATCTTTCATTCTGTAATAGTTGCACTTAGTTTAATTTGTATCGTATATAAATATCGGTAGAAAAATGCAAATGATGATAAGATAGCGAGAGTTACAAAGCACTGCCCGATGCCCTCAATCAGGCTCCTCCCCGGATTGGGGAGTGGGTTTCATTGGTAGTACGCACCGGCCCTGTGTAATATCAGTCCTCCTATATGGTAGTGAATGCTGGAGAATCTCCTCACAGATGAAGAAGAGACTTGAAGCAACAGAAATGTGACTCTACAGAAGGCTGCTGAGACTATCATTGACCGAACATGTGGGGCAACGACAACGTACTAGAGACAATGGCAACAAAAATGATACTTATACCCAACATCAGGAAAAGATAGTTGAAATTTCTAGGGCACATAATGGGGAAAGAGGACTTGGAGAATATTATACTCACAGGACAGATTGAAGGTAAGAGGGCCAAAGAAAAGCAAGCTCAACCTCCCTGGAGAGCTCGGGAGAATGGAATACTGAACAGGGTTTGGGAAAGATAGCAAAAAGACAAAAATTATTAAGGGCTACAAAGGACAGGAAATTGTGGCGAGCCATAATAGCCAACGTCCTGAATGGAGACGGCGCATAGAACAAGAAGAGGTTGGTTTCACTTCGTATTAAAGCGCTTGGGAAAGACATAAACCCAACTTTTCTCTCCGTATCAGTTATGGGTTAAATAATAGGGTAGAGTGAGCTCTACTGCTTTGAATGGTCTAAGAGAAATAAAACTCTGACCAGAAGCCAATTCAGTGTACTGATGTCGATTGTGAAGTGGCGATCCTTTGACTGTACACTTTTAGCTTCTTATGGTGCATATATCGCCATCATTAGAAGCGACCATAACTCTACCCAAAATGGCCTTGGCAGTCAGTATCAGAGAAATAAAATCCTGAATAGAAGCCAATTGACCGTACTGCCATTGCCGATAAGGGAATAGCGATACTTTGACTATCAATCATGACTTCCTCATGGTGGATATGTCTCCATCATGAGAAGCGACAATGGCCCGACCTAACGGGCTAAGGCGGGCAGTCTAAAACTTTGAATACATTGTCGTAATGACATCATCGATTGCGGAGTGGCAATCCTTCGACTCTCAACCTTTAGCTTCTCTATACCGTAAGAAGCGACTATGTCTCTACCATAAAAGGCTAAGACAATCAGTTTAAGAGAAAGAAATTACAAGTCGATTACTTATACAGGTCGTCGTCGACCTATGCGACTTAGGACTATTCGACTTACGGCTACAAACGCGAATTGGTCTGTTTGACCGTCTGGTCATGTAATTGTAGAAATCCTATAAATTGTCCATTGCAAAATAGATGTCTTACAGAATCTATTGTTTACCAATGCACCATTTCATCTACTGAAAACCCAGATGTTAAAAATTTCTATACTGGTAGTACAAAAATCCTTTTAAACAAAGTTGGTATCAACGTATATCTTCTTTTAACAATAATGCGTACCGTAACCGAGCTTCCCTCTCTAAATATCTTTGGCATTTAAAAGAAATCAACAAAACCCCCGCCGTAAAATGGAAAACATTAAAAAAAAACAACGAGAATTTGTAAGTCTTTAAAAGACCCATACTCCCTGCGTCTGTATGAAAAGCTGAATATTATAAAGTGAATTCAAAGAAATGAATTAATAGTAATTTGTAGGCATTAATGTTTACTTTAAAATACAGTTAATAGAATTTTTCATTAAAAATCTATGCATTACCATAATAAGTCCATTATATTATTCATATACTATGGTACATATAATAATTATTTAATTCCTTGTTTTTTTTAACTTTAATAGTGCCATGTTTTATTGCCCATTCAACATAATAAGTATTGTATTATGGGTTCAAAATAATATATATATGTTTTAAGCACACTAGAGGCTTTAGACACTTAAAGTCCCTTTTAAATTTACATTCACAACCAGATGTCATCTAATTGTGGCTCGTCTTAAAAATATCAGTTCATCTAGACATGAATGAATAACACACCTACCCTAACTTCCCAGCAAATTTCTAACTTTTCTGCTTTAGACTTGATACGTCTTTTGATTGGTTCAATTAGACATACCCACAAAATTTTGAAATCTTGTTTCCGCCCCCCTTTTAACTAAATAAGCTAACGTATTGTTTTTGATTTCACAAGTAAATCATTTTCATCATAAGTTATCTAACATTGCCTGATGATGGAAAAATTTTAAGTTCCGAAACTTAGAAATTTTTATGTAGCGATGTAAAATATTTTTTAAATAAAAATATTATTATAATATATATATATATATATATATATATATATATATATATATATATATAGATAGATAGATAGATAGATAGATAGATAGATATAGATATAAGCAACGCTTAGTAAATGTCTCTCTCGATCTCACTCTCTGTCTCTCCCTGTATCATTGTCTCTCTCTCACTCTTTCTCTCTCTCTCTCTCTATATATATATATATATATATATATATATATGTGTGTGTGTGTGTGTGCGCGCGTGTGCGTGCGTGTGCGTGCGCGTGTGTGTGTGGCTATCCATATGTAGGTAGGTACCTCCAAATATTCGCTAAAAAATGAGCATACCATGATGAAAAATGCCACATACTTAATAAAAACAATTTTCTTATTGTCAAAATCTTTATGACATTAAGAGAAAAGACCAAAGATGTTTGGATTATTAATATTTTTAATCCTTTTTAGAACGTTTGAAATTTTGGTTAAAATCTTATTTTAGTTTTTTACGTCAGCGGGTAGCCATAATTTATTTTGGGAAATTTGTTTTGCGTTTTGTTGTTTTTGATTTTTGCGGTGCAAAACTGATTTCGAAATTCTTGCAAAAATCAGAGAATTGTTGGATTTTCATGAAACTTTCAGGGTTTATTCACAAATGAATGAAATTATTTTAGAAAAGATTTCTTCTTTAAAAAAAATCTGTTACCACCACAACTTATTTAATTTTATGAAATTTCAAGAGATTCTTTCTTGTAGCGCTTAATTTTTATATTAATTGTAAGGACAAGTCCTCGGAAAATTTAAATCTCTTTTTTTTTTTCTTTTTTTTTTGTTTTTGATCAAATAACACTTCCAGTGACAGAAAATCTGTTCTGAATCGTAAAATAAAATGGCAATAAAACTAAGACATTATTTAATTAGAAAAGCTTTTAATTGCTTTTACATATAAAATTAAAATATATTATGGACACTATTGTCTTAAAAAATCTTTTTCGATAAATAATGAATTTTTACATGAATTGTTTTTAATTAGAATAATTCATACATTTTAAGATTCTGTATTAATTTTTAGCAGTGATATTTTTATTAAATTAAGATTGTATTTAATAATCATAAATGGAAACGCACATTACAAGACTCCCAATATTTCAAAAAGAATTTTAAATTTATTTTATATGTGTAAACATGTCGATTTTTGTAAATATGGATGTCCAAACGTGACATTATCCGAAAATGGATTCATACCTTTCCCAAGATTTCTTGGGAAAGGTATGAATCCACCTCTTTTCCCTCCCCAGCTATGGGTTAATAGGTAAGACGTGTATCTCTAAATCATTATTATCGCCCAAAAGAAATTCTTACAATCTAAAAAAATATTTTCTGGCTTAAACCTGCAGGAGGTTGATAAGCCGTACAAAACGAAACAATCAATAAAAAGACATTTTTTTAAGGACGACAGACAAATTATGCCATTATCATTTTTTTTTTTTTTCACAAGTCAAAAGCTCGGAATAATGGGTAACATTAATTGTGGAAAGATACTTTGCACCATCAGCACCAATATATAGAAACTAATCCACCAGCAATAAAAACAAAAAAAGAGATTTGCAAATCTTATTGTACAGATGGCAAATATAGGTCATTGACGGCAGGGGAGTTTGTGACCCCTGGGTTCGCTGGTTATGAATTTTTAAGTATCAGTCCAGATTTACTGGAATACGACTTAACACAATGTGTGCAGATCGTTGTTAACATGACACGCTTGGTAGTTGTAATACGGGAGTTTATTACAAGGATTAGCACTTTTCGGGAGAAAGCTGTCTGTGATGAACTTCCTCCCTGCGAATGAAATATGCATGCATATTTATATATTGTCAGTCTGCTCGTTAGACGGACGTGACCATCTATGACAGGTTGACTTGCAACCGATTGTTCCTACGAGCATGAGATCGATATTAACTTCTTTTCTTTGTTTTTGTTTTTTTACTAATGTTCACCCACTACAAAGCCCAAGAGCCACTCAAGGTAGAGGTTTACTGTGTGAAGTTATATTAGCGTAGGAAAGGACAAACGTTAGGAGTATAGAGCTGAAGGAGACTTTAGAACAGGGGTTCTTAACCGGGGGTATCCATGGGAACCAAATGCTGGGAGTATGGGACTCGATTTCTGGGTACTGGTAGTTCACCCCACTGAACTGATTTATAACTTTATTTTGCTTTCAGTAAAAAAAAAAATATAATAAAGTTATCAATGCTTATAGTTTTTTTTTTTTTTTAATGTTCCATTCCTAGCAATCCATATCTAAAGTACAGTAAATTCAAGCGATTGAAATATTCGGAAGACATACTGGCAAATAATAGGATTGGTGGTAATTATTTCGACAGTCAAGTGAAAGGGGTATGAGACCATATTGGACAATCCATTGGGGGTCTGGAATCATCAAAAGGTTAAGAACCCCTGCTTTAGAAGGAACCAGAAACCCAATCCTAAAATGGAAGCAAGAAATAACCTCTACTCCTGTTCAAAAAAACGGGGATGAGTGTGAACCGGACGATAGGCGAACCTGTCTGCTTTTGAAGCCGATGAGAGTTTGTTGCAAAGTCTGCAAACAAAAATCCGTTTTTTTTCGGCCTGGTAGCAAGGCCTCTCATGTGGAGGATCATTTTGCGTTTCCAAATGTCTCCTAAGTCTGGAACGGCTCTTGCAGATTTTGCCGCACACAGTTAAGCGAGTCTGAAATAAGGAATTGAGAATAATCTGTTGGCGGATACAGACATTATGGCTGGCCCCTCGTATCCGAGTATGCCAGCCCTGTTGGAGATGTTCAACATCCTCACAGAGCCCACCCGAGGTTTATACCTCAACTATGCTGAACGGACCTTAGTTACAGTTTCTGGGAGAGAAACAATGCCAATAGGCTCAAATCCTCGGTCACGCTGACTTGTAACTTCGTGCTAACACAATCATTAACAGCTCCCAAATAGTTCTATCTACCTAATTTCACTCACAAGGCTTTGGTCAACACGTGGTATGGCTTTCAGACACTTTTCAAAGGTGCTGAACGCCGGGGTGGCCTCCTCCAGACCGAGAACATCAAGAAATCACCTTCCTGACAGATCGACCAACGTGAGATTCGAACTTGGGAGGAAAAGCAAACATTTTTAGCCATTCGGCCATATTCCCCATACACACACAGTGAGAGAAAGAGAGGGTGAGAGAAAGCGAATGAAAGAGAGTAAGAAAGAGAGAGTGAGAGAGATAAAGTGATAGTGAGACAGAGAGAGAGAGAGTGAGAGAAAATAAGTGTGAGAGAGAGAGATAAAGAGAAGGAGCGAGTGATAGTGAGTAAGAGAGAGTGTGAAGGTGAGAGAGAGGGAGAGAGAGGGAGAGAGAAAGAGGACAAGAGAGAGTGATGGAGGAAAAACGAGAAAGAGAGAGTGAGAGAGAGAAAGAGAGAGAGAGAAGGAGAGAGCGAGATTCGTCGCTATAACACATGACTGAAAGGGACGTGCACACACAGTGAGAGAAAAAGAGAGAGAGTAAGAGAAAGAGTTTGAAAGAGAGTAAGAAAGAGAGAGTGAAAGAGAGAAAGTGAGAGTGAGAGTGAGAAAGAGAGATTGAGAGAAAATGAAAGAGAAAGTGAGAGAGAGATAAAGAGAAGGAGAGTGAGTGAGAAAGAGAGTGAGAGTGGGTGAGAGAGAGTGAGGAGGTGAGAGAGAGGGAGAGAGAAAGAAGGCGAGAGAGATAAAGAGAAAGAGATAGTGAGAGAGGGAGTAAGAGAGAGAGAAGGAAAGAGCGAGATTCGAGTCGGTATAACACATGACTGAGAGGGACAGTATTTTCGTTTGGCAGATTCCAAAGAGAAAAGGAGTCATCGAATTGAGAAACCCTGACGGTAAAGCGTGGTTAAGTAGCAGGAACAGTCGAAAACAAAAAGCTCTGAAGTCAACAAGTGCTTTGAAATGGGGAGGGGGTGAGATCTATGAGAATTCGACGAAGTAAAGAAGATGATGGCTCCAGCAATAACCGTCACACGCTGAGCTGATCGTCACACACTGAGCAACAAGATTGGGAAAGAAAGTGGTCGGTAGAAATGAAAGTACGTACAGGTTCTTACAGCGATGGTTAGCTTTTGGGAAGAATAGCTAGCCCTAAAGGTTGTAAACTCAGGTTTGTCTAGCAGAACGTCTGGTTCTTCTTTAAGTGTTGACATTGGCCTTTTTGCCATAATAAACTGAAAGGTTTCTAACAGTTTTCAATAACCGAAAAATTTGTGGCTTTTATACACTTGTACCTAACGCTACCGTTCTTCGATATCACATTCACATTATACAGGTCATGGCTCGGTGGCACACACACACACACACACACACACACACACACACACACACACATATATATATATATATATATATATATATATATATATATATATAAAATAAGACATGTTTCATTGAATAGTATATCAATATGGTAATTTTCTCTCTTCCATTCATAATGACACCAAAAAGATTGTCCGTGAATATGAAAAGATCCAAGTGAAAATAAGTAAACAAAATTGTCTAAATTATTCAATGAAGCATGTTTCAATGAAAACATGCTGCCAAAATATACGCAATATATATATATATATATATATATATATATATATATATATATATATATATATATATATATATATATATATATATTGCGTATATTTTTTTGCTCCTGTGTATAAATATTTATCACAAAGTAAAATCCTCGCATTTACCGTGATAATGTCCGTCAAAGGACGAAACACGTCGGCTAAGTTTTCCTTTTGTCTTTATTCATATTGACCTTTTTGCATATATACTCTATCTGAAATTTTTACACACACACACACACATACATATGTATATATATATATGTATAAAGACATTTTATGTTTATACGTTTTTTTTATAGATGTGTGCATATATATATATATATATATATATATATATATATATATATATATATATATATATGTACACATCTATATAATAAATGCAGCGTGTCACTGTGCCACACTTTTTCAACTAGAGGGCCCAACATATCCTACCATTTTGGAATCGGGACAATTCCGTGAGCAAATGAAAAACATTCCGGGCCGGATCCAAACCCGCAATCCTGAAATTTTGGATTCCCAAATTTTTATTACTGCCATTCTTTTCGGCTATTTTTTTGCGTGATTTTTTTGCGACGAATTTTTTGTACGATAACAACTTTTATACCTTGGAAATAAATTTAGGAATAATCGAAATTAATTACGAAATCCAGCGAAAAAAAATAAAATAAAAATAATTATACATAAAGTAAGGACCAACGTACATCAAATTGTTCTTAAATTAAGTGACGACAAGAATTATCGTCGAACTTTTAAAAGGTAGGCTTAAATATTAATACAATAATTAAATGCAGCGATCAGTTTTGAGTTCTTCTGTAGTTTATTGTTGCCTATCACATCTACTCCTTCCTACCTATTGTGATGAAGGCCCAATCAAGATCCCTCCACAGGAGCTAGCTTAGATGTTGCCCGATAGGACGTTTTTTAAGCTAGGTACCTATAAATTTAACATTACTTAAAAAGTAAAACTATATTTTTTCATATATATATATATATATATATATATATATATATATATATATATATATATATTATATAGATAGATAGATAGATGTTTGAGTTTAGCATTTGTACATTCGATGATATCTACCTGCTATAGACCTGAAAATAATATACGGTAGATGAGCAAATTTTCTGTTTGCCGCATGCAATCTCTCTCTCTCTCTCTCTCTCTCTCTATATATATATATATATATATATATATATATATATATATATATATATATATATATATAACCTAGTCAAACCTAGTGAGCCAGACAATCTACCCAGGTTTCAACTAAGCGGATCGTCAGGAAAAGCTGGTTGTTTACTCGTGTCGTGGTTTTTTCTTTGGGCTTTAAACCTGAATCTGTGCGATTTTTTCGATAGACTTTCATGTTTCTAGCTCTTTCTTTTTTTAAACCTTTTTTTTCCTTCGAGATTGATTTGATTATTGGCAAATCAAAAACTCGAAGGTTTTTCGAGGCGAGTATAGTTACCTATATATATATATATATATATATATATATATATATATATATATATATTAGGTCGGTGCAAAAATAATGACGTTTTTGAGGTATTTTTAACGTCCAAAACGTGATTATTTTTGCACCAACCTAATATATATATATATATATATATAGCAGGTAGATATCGTCGAATGTACAAATGCTAAACTCAAATGCTAAAACATAAAATATAATGGAATAATGTGCAAACCTTACCGCCTGTTACCCTGTGTTCTATTACACGCCTATACCTGCAAGTACAGAGAAAAATGAATAAGTATGTATTTATGTTTATTTCAAGTGATTAGAATCTCGAGCGTGTAAGCGGCAGGTTACATAACCACAGAAGGTCGAGCGATAGCGGGTACCGATGGGTTGACGGCCTATGAGGATTGGTTTGTTTGTCGGTTAGGTAAGAAGTCTGTTCGCGCAGCAGGTGCCTCACTCACGGAAAATAGTCCTTCATTCATTCACTTTGAATGACATCAAGCAGACAGATAAATATAAACAGGATGAAAAAAGAAAAAAGAAAGATAGAGACGGGATGGATTTAAGGTTCAAGAGCCACTCAGGATAGAGGGTTCACTGAATTAGATTGTTGTCAGGGCTTACAAGGAGGGCGTAAGAATAGCATATTGTGAGGATATGTAGGATAGATAACAGTTGACTAAAATAGAAATTAAGATTGTAGTGATCGAGAAAGCGCATCGTTTCTGGATTCTAAGACGCAAGGGGCTGCTGGGAGTGAAAGAGAAGACTTTAAAAGGAACTATATATAGAGAGACGATAAACTACATCCGCGCCCTGGGTATGACAATGAACTACGTCCGCGTCCTGGGTAAGACGATAAACTACATCCAACAGCAAGGCCTCTGATCAGGAGGCTTTGAGGAGCGTGGAACCACCTCTTAATTGCCGATGTTCCCAGGTCCACTCTGACCCTGAAATTCAAACAAATTTCTTTTTAAAAACTTAAATAAAAATAATTATTTTTTTAATTCTAGGCTTTCTCCAATTCGTCTTTTTAATGATAAAAAATTTATTTTAAAAGTTAATAATTAGAATTAAACCGGCCTTCGTGATTTTTGAATAATTTTGTTCTTTATGAGTAGATATGAATTTTTGTTCTTTATCAGTAGATATGAATTTTGCGACATTTGTTTGGGAAAATGTTAAGTTCTATTCAATCTTTAGTAAAATAATTGTTCGATTTTTATTTGCTACTAAGTAATTTTTCTCGCCAGAATCGATCTGATATATTTATAAATCTACCATTCGTCCTTGTTTTGAAAATTTCTGCCACTTATGATCTGGTGAGCTTGCTATATATTTAGAGATTCTTGATAAAATACAAAGAAGAATCTGCAATTCTATTTGTCCTGACCTAGCATCTCGGCTTCAGTTACTTTCTCACCGCCGAAACCTATCTTACCTGTGCCTTTTCTATATATATTTTCATGGTAATTGTTCTGATGAACTTTCCTCTTTGGTATCTAGACTTTATGAATTTAAGCGCAGTACTAGATTGGCGGCAAGGTCTCATCATTTTAAAGTTGAAATGGTGCGATGTAACCGGAAGTTCTTTGTTAACAATCTCTTCTCTCGCGCTTCTCGCTTGTGGAACTCTCTTCCAACTTCTGGCTTCCTAGTTAACTTTGATCTCCAAAAATTTAAATGCAATGTCAGTCGTTCTTAATTCCTGTTCTTTTATTGTTCTCTTTCCTTAAGAGTTTTTTCTCTCTCATATTCTCACAAATTCTAGTGACCCCTTGCGTCTTAGTGGCTTTATTGCCTTGCATGGGGTGAAATGATTAAAAACGATTAGCCAACTCTGACCCGAGATTGCATTTCGTGAACACTCGGTCAAGTTCGATATCACTCTTTTTAAATATCTATCGAGAGACGAAAGCACGGACCACTGTACACGGGCGCGTACCTCTGGAACAAGTCGTTTATATTTGAATCAGTCTGTTCTTCGACGTGGTGTAATGATAAACAAGCTCGTAGTGAGTTCGATCATCACTGAGTGTTCTACACTTTCGGCCTTGTGCCACATCTAAGCTGCGCTTAGAAAATCATTGGGGACTTCGATGTGATGTAATGGTTAACAAAATGTCTCGCTAAATCCATTACGATTTCATACTGAGTTCGATCCTCATTGGGTGCTCTACACTTTCCGTTTTGTGCCACATTTAAACTCCGCTTAGAAAATCATTGGGTACTTTGACGTGGTGTTATGGTTAACAAGCTTGTCTCGCTAGATCAATTACGAGTGAGTAGCAAGTTTGTTCCTCACTGTTTTTCTTTGTTATTTTTTTTTTTGTTTTTGTTGTTTTTTTGTTGTTGTTTTTTTTTGCAATAAGGTTCAAGGCACACGAGATAGTGGATTACATAAAGAGGCAGTTCATACAGACAGGGGAGAAGACAATGGTTAACCCTAGACTTGAACGGATTAAGATTGTGATGCTCGGGGAAAATATCCTCTTGGGAGTCTGTTCCATAGAGCAGTGGTTCGCAGGAAGAAGCTGTTCGAGTGAAACTTACTTAAGGAATATAGTTCATCCGAGCACTTTCCATGGAAGCAGCGACAGAACAGTGTGAGGCTCGCCACATCGCGCCTCTGAGAGGAAGGTTGGAGGGTGGAAATCCTGGAGGGCTACGGCACATAGAAGAAAAGATCACCGTTAAAAACTGTTGTCGATTTCGGGATGAAATCCGCTCTCAAATGAATGACAAACGCAGGAATGAAATATAGCAAATAAATGTATTGACGTAATAATACAATTGGTAATACGGTTAGTAGATCCAGAAATGCGGTTAGTAGCAATAATAATATATATACAGTCTGGGAAATTCAGTATCGAAGTAGGACTTCCTTCTGAGTCTACGTGCTCGCAACTGTGACTCCTACAAAACGGTTACCTCACACTCTCACTCTCTCACTGTATCACTGTCACTGTCACTCTGACTCCCGGGTATTCACCGGCAGCAGTACAAGTACACACTGGGCGAGTCCACTTGTATGAAAAAGGGGTGGATCCCTTAACACCCCTCTCCTTATATCCCTTTTGGGAGGAGTTAGTATTTTTTTCTCGTATGGTTGATAATCAGAGGTTCAGTAAATTTCCTCTTCCTGTTTGACCTTCTCATTTCTGTGTCTTCCTCAATCGCTTCGAAGATTGCATCCATAGAATAGTCGTTTTCTGCGGGTGACGAGCTTGGCTCCTCAACCCGTCTTTTTTGTAATTGGTCAATGTATTCTATGTGAAAACTTCTTGCCTTGTACTGTGTACATCATATTTCCCAATCTGTTAATTACTGTGCCAGGCTCCCAGTAAGCCATATTGTTTCTAAACATCATAAAGTACACCCGTTCTCCTGGTTTAAATGATCTCTTGGGTACAATAGGTGTATACTGGTTTTTGTTCTTGTTTGGCAATAATTTGTTAAACACAGACCTTATTCTCCGAGCAAACCTCAATTCCGCTGGTGAAAGACCCGATGGCGTGTTCACATGAGGTGTTATTCTGTACACTTTTATCGTCGGTACATCCTCGGCTTTTTTAAACGCTCTTTTTAATGTGTCAACGAATCTTTCAGCTTGTCCGTTCGACCTCGGGTGGTACGGGGCTATTTTGATATGCTTTACTTGATATGTCTCACAAAATTCTTTGAAGTCACTGGAGGTAAATTGTGTGCCGTTATCGCTTACCAAACAATCCGCAACGCCAAATCTCGCGAATAGTTCGTGTAAACAGTTTATGGTATTTTCTGTTGTCGGGTGTTTAAATCTGGCAAGCTCTGGCCATTTACTGAAACTATCTACTGTTATTAAATAGTAGTAACCCTCAATGGGTCCTGTGTAATCCACGTGGATTCTGGACCACGGTCTGAAGACTTTGGGCCATGGCTTTTGTATAGAGGGTGGTGCTTTCGCCGCAGCAGCACAACCTTTGCAACTTTCCACCATTTGCGTAATATCATCGTCCATGTTCGGCCAGTAGACAAAACTTCTCATAAGTGATTTCATCCGGTTTTTTCCGGGATGTCCTAAGTGAACATCTTTCAAGATCCGTCTTCGTAGCGATTTTGGTATTACTACTCTCTCGTTATACCGAGAATTTTCGCAATTACCGAATCTTCTAACGGTTTGCCTTTCGCAGGTATTAATCGCGATAGTCCATCAGCGTGTCCTATTTTCTTTGATGGTAAGAACTCAAGTTTGAAATTGTAGTTTAGTAACACCGTTCCCCATCTTAAAAGTCTGTTCGCTGTATAGACTGGTAGACCTTTTTTTGAACAGAAAATCGTAAGAAGTGGTTTGTGGTCCGTTTGGAGATTGAACTCTCTCCCATAAATATATCTGTGAAAACGAGTTACTGCAAAAATTATGCTCAATGCCTCCTTTTCGATCTGTGAATAGTTTTTCTCCGCCGGTAATAATGATCTAGATGCGTGTGCAACGGGTTTGTTTGTACCGTTCCGCATCTTGTGTAGAATACATGCACCTACCCCATGTGAGCTCGTGTCACTTGCAATAATGATTCCAAGTTCGGGATCGAAATGTGTCATTGCTAACTCCAAAGTTAATTTTTGTATTATTTCCTTAAATGCTTTTTTACAGTCCTCTGTCCAATTCCAATTATTCTCCTTTTTTAGTAACTCATTTAGTGGAGCCTTCAGTTTATGCATATTATCAATAAATTCGCCATAGTAATTAGCTAGACCCAGTAAACTTTGTAGTTCTGCAACATTTTTTGGTTCAGGCATATTTTTAATTGCCGATGCCCTCTCTGAGTCCGGTTTCCTGACATTTTCATTTATTATCTGACCTAAGTATTTAATTTCCTTTAGGAAAAAATCACACTTTTCTCCTTTTACTTTGAACCCAAAGTCCTGAAGTCTTCTGAAAACTTCCTTTATGTGTGATGTGTGATGTGTGCTCTTCAACATTGTCGCTCTTAATTAGAATGTCATCCAGGTAAGCGGTCGCGAAATTCTGGCCCGTGAGCATTGTGTCCATCGTTTGCTGAAAAATTGCTGGTGCAACTTTTACTCCGAATGATAGTCTGTTGAATTTGTACAACCTTTTGTGCGTATTAATGCAAAGGATTTTCCTACTCTCTTCTTGTACTGGGATTTGTAGATAAGCCTCACTTAGATCTATTTTTGAAAATATCTTACCGCCGTTGAGCTTTGTAAAAATTTCCTCTGGGCTCGGTAGTGGGTAATGATGGTCTTTTATAGCCTTGTTGAGTCCCGTCGAAAAATCTGCGCATACGCGGATTTCTCCTGATTTCTTTTTGACATAAACTACCGGTGCCGCCCACTCACTAAACTATTTTTGAAAGAATAACAGTTTGTTCAAGTCTCTCCAATTCTTTGTCGATTTTTTCTATAGTAGCGAACGGTACGTTTCGCTTCTTTTTAAAAACTGGTTGGACGTTTTCTTTTAATTCAATTCTGGCCTTAAATTTGTTGCATCGACCTAACCCGCTCGAAAATACCTCAGGAAATTGGTTATATAATTCTTCCTTTAACTTTATAGCATCTGATGGTTCAACCTCTAACTTTTTGCAAAAAGAGTTGATAGGTAGATCCGAAACGTCGAACTTTTGCATCCAGTCGATACCTACTAAATTTTCAGTATCTTTCATGACGTATATCTTAAGTTTTTTTTGTTCTCCCGTGAAATTTAACATTCACGATTATTTCTCCTTCGAATTTTATTCGCTTGCCTGTAACCGACTTGGCAATTTTTTGTGTATGTAACATGGTTGGTCTGTTAAGTTTTCTCCATGTCTGTAGGTTGATTATCGTGAGGTCGGAACCCGAATCCAGTTGCAATTTTATCTTTTTATTTAAAATTTCAAGTTTCACATATTTCCTTATGTTGGTATTGTCTTCGTTATGCATCCTAGTAGCTCTTTTTCTACTAGTATCTTTTCTGTTCCTACATTGGGATGCCTTGTGGCCCTTTTTTCCACACTCAAGACAGTTTTTGTATTTAAAATGGCAATCCTTGTTCCAATGTAGTCCTCCACATCAATAGCATGCTGATGGTGGTGGGGGGCTTATATTTGCTTCGATTTTCGTCATAATTTGCCCTGTATGTTGTACTTTTTCTCTTATTATAGAATTTTTTTTTCTTTCCAGGGAGGGTGAGAATCTTTTTTCATTATTATAGAATTTTTGTTTTCTTTCCGGGGAGGGTGAAGAACGTAGACTTTTGTTTAACTTACGTATATGAGATACAGCTCTGTCCTCAATGTCCTTCGCGTCTTTCTTTATACTTAGGCATATCTGGAAATCTTCCGATAATTGTTATAGTGTTAGTCCAGGTTCATTTTGTAATTTTGAAAGCATTCTTTTGCGCATTTCACTACCTTTTGTTGAAACTAACCCTTGAACAAAGATGAGACACTTGAATTTGTCCGGGGTTAATTCCGCTAATTTGAAGTCGTCGCAATTACGATGGCAGCAAACGTGGAATAATCCTCATTATCGCCCTTTACCAGGTTAAGGCATTTCCACCTCCTGTGTAAGAGTGATGTTTTTGGACTGAAGAGTTCTTTAAGACATATCACTGCTTCGTCAAATGTTAATTCGTTCGACTTTTTTGGCAAGATATAATCCACGAACTTTGTATATTCTTCAGTTCCTAATTTTCTAAGCAATAGACGTAGCTTTTTTGCTTCTGTCCAGTTTTGACAGTCGATGTTAAAGATGTCATCATGTCTTCTGAAGTAATCTCCGAAATTTTTATCCTCATCAAGAGAATATTTGAAAATCTCTATGGTATTCCACACTGCGTCTTGCTAATTGCTTGTTACCCGCTACTTTCAATATTAGTTCCTGGAGCTCTATTTGTCTTTCTTGATTTTCCTTCTGCGTTTGTAGTAATTGCTTTTGCGATTTTCCTTCCATTCTTTCTTGTGGTTGTAATTGTTGATCATTTTGGTATTTTACCAGTTCTACCAAAATATTTTAAAAATCTTCCATGATAACTCAATTTTACATATTTTAACGTTCGTAACTCTTTGTCGTCAATTTGTTGTGGGCGACGAGGGAAAATTTTGTTGTTGTTTGTTCTTCCCGCGTGAGTTCGAATCTTCGTCGCCAATTTGTTGTGGATTCCGGGATGAAATCCGGCCTCAAATGAATGACAAACGCAGGAATTAAATATAGCAAATAAATATATTGACGTAATAATACAATTGGTAATACGGTTAGTAGATCCAGAAATGCGGTTAGTAGCAATAATAATATATATACAGTCTGGGAAATTCATTATCGAAGTAGGACTTCCTTCTGAGTCTACGGGCTCGCAACTGTGACTCCTACAAAGCGGTTACCTTACACTCTCCCTCTCTCACTGTATTACTGTCACTGTCACTTCCGGGTATTCACCAGCAGCAGTACAAGTACACACTGGGCGAGTCCACTTGTATGAAAAAGGGGGTGGACCCCTTAACAAAAACAAACATTGCTAAGAGCTACAAGGGATAGGAAGTTGTAGACAATCCCTCCCTTTTTTATTTTATAATAAGGTTCACCCTGTACAAGGCCCTGGAGCCACTCAAAATAGAGAGTTACGATAAGGAGTAGTTTATACGGATAGGAGGGGAAGATAGCGGTTAACACTAGACTTTAACAGATTAACATCGGGGAAAATATCCACTTGAGAGTCTGTTCCACAGAGCAGTTGTTCGCAGGAAGAAGCTGTTCGAGTGGATCTTACTTCTCACTGATGTAATACGGAGGGAATGTGGATGGTTTTCTACTATGTAAGTAATATGACGAGTCCTTGCCGAGAAGGTTAGGCCTGGCGGAACCAAGGAATATAGTTCATCCGAGCACTTTCGAATGGAAGTAGCGATAAAGCAGCTAGGGGCTTACCCGATCCCACCTGTGAAAGAGAGGTTGGAGGGTGGAAAATAATTTGTCACTCTTCCTTGTGACACATCTAAACTAAATTTACTAAATCGCTATTAATGATATCGGTATCAAAATTAAGATTCGTGTCCGGGTGTAGAAATTTTATTTTTCCGGATATGAAAAAAGTTTTATTTGCCGCGTGATTAAACTAGTGTTACTTTGATTGTCATTATGCTATAAAAACGTATTGTTGGTCATTTTATTATGAAAATGCACTGTTGATTCTTGTTTAGACGTTCACTATTTACCCATAGCTGGGGCCCTAACAGGTGCTACCACTAGGGTTAGGATAAACCTGGAAACAACAGCAGTTAAGAGGTGGATCCACGCTCGTCAAAACCTCCAATCTCCCGATCAGAGGCCTTGCTTCTGGATGTAGTTTATCGTCATACCCAGGACGATATGTGTGTAAAAGTTTACAAAAACTAAACAAAACTATCTTAATAAGTAAAATGCCCCACAATCGTAAAGTGTGACAGAAATTTTATTTGTGAAGACGAAAATGATGTCGGACTGAATGAATGTCAAAGTAAAGCCATTCACTGTCGTCAGCACTGAAACAGACACAATAACAATTAAGAAACTCATACACACATCGCAGGTGAGCGAAATGCAAAATTCATCCACTGAAAATTGACATATCTCTCACCTACCGGGGTGGGGGAGTAAACTTAAGAGGCGACAAAAATAATCGGTTGGGGTCGTTTCAAAATAATATACGGCTCAAGACGGTAGCGGGGTGTCTTCCACACCAAGCAGTACCTCTGCTTCGCGAGGGAGCTGGGGTCATTACCCGGCGCCTGAGGCCTCACCAAAAGGGTAAGTGCCGACTGTGGCTTGAGTAATTTTTCCACAGTATTGCCATTTAAAGCCACTTTAAACCTCGTCCTTGTGTCACATTCGGTGGCGACGCTGACGCGCTGAAAAATCGCCCTAAGTTAATTTGAGTAAGAAAACCAGTCAACCTAAGACCCGATGTTTGAAAAAGGCCAAAAGTTGTCCTTCGGTGAGAACGTGAATGATTTATTTTTGTAATAAAATGGTAGTGAAGGAAAGCGAGAAGAAATGAGTAAACATCAATAGCAAGAAGACAGAACGTATGGCTGAAATTTCTAGGGTACATAATGAGGAAAGAGATCTTGAAGCAGGACATATTGAGGGCAAGAGAGACAGGGGAAAATAGCGTAACCTACCGAATAAACTTCTTGTGGAAACAGATGACCGTAAGAGAGATAACAAAAATACATTTATTAAGAGTTACAAAGCAAAGGAGAGGAAACTGTGGAAAGCCATGTCCGCCAACGCCCCGAAGAGACAGACAGACAGACAGACAAAGTAGTAGTAGAAGAAGAAGGTACTTGTGTAAAAATGGGTGGAAAAGAACAGGCTTTAGGAGAGATAGCAAAAAGACAAAATTTACTATGAGCTACAAAGGACAGGAAAGTGTGGAGAGTCATGATCGCCAATGTCCTGAAAGAATACGACACAAAAAAGATTAAAGAACGAGCTTGTGTAAAAGAATGGAATTACTAACAGACTTTAGGAGCGATAAAAAAAAAATACAAAATTTACTAAGAGCTACAAAGGACAGGAAATTGTGGAGAACCATGATCGGCAACGTCCTGAAGTTACACGGCACAAAGAAGAAGAAGAAGAAGAAGAAGAAGAAGAAGAAGAAGAAACTTGTGTTAAAAAAAGAAATAGATAGCAAAACAGGCAGCGCTTATGAGAGATGACAAAATGAAAAATACAAAAAAAATTACAAGGTCTACTAAGGACAGGAAATTGGGGAGAGCCATGTTAGCCAACGTCCAGAATGGACACGGCAGAGGAAGAAGAAATAAAATACAAGAAACGAAGAACGGAAACAAAACGTCACCGTACTACAAATTACACTCAATCTCTATGGTGACCTTTTTTCTTTTAATATAAAACTCAAGTTCCTTGTTGTGATGAGGCCTTAGGCTCGTACACACAGACACACACACAAAAAAAATCCCACAAACTTTCGTCAGTCTCAGAAGTTGGGTGATGCCATCCCGACTGCTGCTCGTGTTTTTCTCTAAAATAAGATTTTTTTTTTTTTTGGCCCTGTTGACGTGAAAAAAGACAGACGTCTTCTGGTGATTTCTTAATAATAATCTACCTAAATTTTAAATCTCAGTTTTTTTGTTTCTATGAAAGAAAGAAGAAAAGCGACATATAATGTTTATTTTTTTATCTCCAGGATCCAAGGAGTGAATGAAAGTAAAAACAACCCCTCAAACGCCCTAATTGGTTAGTTACGTTCAAGAGTTCCGGCTTTATCTTATGTGGGTGGGTGTAAAACCGGTGCTGGGGACGAGCGACCACCGTAGCCTGGTGAGAGATTCGTAGAAACAGTTAAACTAGACTGCAGGCTGGCAGGCAGGTAGATAAAGATGCCTGGAAAAAGCATGTGCTTAATGTTTTGACCCCCACATGACAAATGGAAGTCGTTGGGGTTACCGACACTCGTATCAGAAACCCACCCGACTACTGGAGCAGACACCTGTTTCAAAAACTCCGCCACCCTCAGGGAGAGCAATCATATTTACATATTCACCCGCCTTGATACATTCCTTCGATTTTTCTGCATTATTTTTTTTTTTTTTTAATTGGACAACGATTTCCATTTTTTTTTTCACTGAAAGCTACGTGCCTTTTTTAATTTGGCAGGCTGTAGGTAGAGTAAAAGACCTTTACTTAAGCCAGAAAAGCTTCGAGTATTTTTCTTCGCAACTTTTGGCTTTTTGGATTACCTTGTTCATGATTTTATTCTTCGACTTGTTATGGTGTCTTATTGGAATCAGGCATGATGGAATCATTAAAAGACTAAGTCTGTAAGTATTTTTTTCAATTTGTTTGATCGTTTTTTACTTTTCACTTTTTCAAAATGGAAAACTAAAAATAAATCCTCTTTTTTTTTTTTTTTTTTTTTTTTTTTTTTTTTTTTAAATAAATAAATAAAAATAAATTTTTACCTACGCGGAAAAGTTTGTTTTACAAGTTTCTGTTTACTTTAACTTATTTTGAAACGTAAAATTAATTTTTCCAAAACTTATCACTTGGATTTGATTTGAAATAACGATATATCATATCACTCACACACTCAACTCAATCAATAATTCATATTTTTTTTATAACTTTTATTACATATATAACATTTACCGTACGGTACCATGTTGCATTTCATTTTTAACTCTTTTTTTTATTTATGGCCTCATGGAATTTTACCAAAATTAAAACCACATAATTGTCGAATATTAATTAACAGAACCACTTTGAAAAACTAAAAATATGTTTACACTACAGCAAACTTAAAAGCAATTTCCTAAGCTCGGTTTTGTTTGGCACGGGGTCATTTTATTAGAGTACTGGGTGTGGATCGATCTTTTCCAAACCAGTGTAGTAAAAAAAATCGGTAAACTTTTTTTTTTAGTTTTACACTCGTCTCCCTTATTGACCTAATTAATAGGCTAATAATAATAATGCATAATCGATTTCGCCTGTCATCCTCATTGATCAGTTTTTATTTTTTTTATTTAATTACTCAAAAAAAAAAAAAAAAAAAAAGCATAGATAGTTGAGAGGATGATGAAAAAAATAATACCAAAATATCGCTCAGTAATAAAGTTAAAAAACTAAATTTTTAAAGTTATTAAAAAAAATGTCTGTTTTCTTTAAACTTTAAAAAGAATACATTTTTGATATTTAAATCACTGTTAGTGTTAATTTATTTATAAAATGTGAAAATATTTTTGCTTCTTAAAATCTGAGACGAAATAGTAAAAAAAAAAAGTAAGTTTGGTGTTTGATTTCTTCAGGATGATATATCGTCACAACTTTGTACTCAATTTCCACTGGGATCTTTATTTCACATTTCTGAATGTGAAAAAAAAGGTAGAAAAAAAGTCTTAAGACTCTCGATAGATTTTTAGAAAAAAAAAATAAATAAAAAAACATTAACGAACCTGCTTCTGAAAAGTTAAACAAAAAATCTTTATAGATAAAATTACTAAAAGTAACTTTTTCTCCGTCTCTCCAAAGAAAATCGAATAAGAATGAAACATCAAATGTAACCTAAACATACGCTTAGATTTCTTAAAAGAAGTTACTGTTTTAGTTAGAGAAGTTAAGTATCACTCTTTGTTATCTTAATTACTAAGAAAATCGCTCGAGTATGGCAATTTCCTTCGATCTTCTTATTTAAATTTAGTTGGAGGTGTTCAGCAAAGTTATAGAAAGGATTTATTGCCATTTGTTTTACTTTTTTTTTTACGCAATATTGAACCTATCTTCATTTGTTGTTGTTTGGAATTATGTCCGAAAAGCCGGATACCTGAGTAGGAACTATTTAAATATAGTGGCCCACTCGTAGAAAATAGGGAAAACTTTTTTCTTAATAAATAACGTGGTTTAAAGGATGTCGCATGAATGCTAATCTACGAAAATGTTTCCCTTTAAAAAAAAAAAAAAAAAAACAGTGGGCTAGCATGGCCCCTATGGATAGTAGACGAAACATAAAAAAAAAAAACAATACTTGCAAATATAAATATTTTTAAAAAATGTGATTTTCAAGAAGGTTTCTCAGAAATATTTCCCTTGCATCGAAAATGAAAAAAGCCGTGATGGCAATGGAATTCGAAGCCTTGTCAATTTTTTTTTCAGTCGATTTTTTTGTTTTGTTTAGTCTCTCAATTTGATACTTTATCACCTGAATTTCATCCTAAAAATTTCTCATTCCAAAAGTTCAGTTGGCGGTAAACAAACATAGACGAACTTTCGCTTTCTCGTCTTCTGTTTTTTTTTTTGTTTTAAGTTGAATGTCAATTTCTCGAAACGAATTCCAAAACCTAGACAAACAACACTTAAATTTTATAAAGATTAAAATTCACTATGTGACTATATAACATAGTTTGGCTTCTAAATTAAAATTATCAAAAAATACATTGATCTCTCAAACATCTTGAGAAAACTTTGTTTTATGGTATTTTTTTTATTTTATTTTTTTTTTTTTTTTAGATTTTTAGTTGGAGATAAAATAATTTTAAAACTTCGATAAAATAGGTGCTTCAGAGCCTAAATGGATATATTTACTACATAACATACGCTCTATCCCTGATATTGAGCACTTTTAAACATCGTACGCATATGAAAAAAAAAAAAAAAAAAACTGATCTCTGCTCGTAGAAAAATAAAATAATAATTAAAATTTAAGTTAACCGTTAACTGTTTTTAACCGTTCTTTTTTTTAACAATCTGCAATAAACTTAACAAGTAGACTCTTTCACTAAAATCTTGTTCTGTTTTTTATTTTTAGGTTTTTATTTTAACTTAAGTCGATTTTTATTCGATTTCAGAAGAATTTCTTTTCTATCAACTAATTAACTTGAACCGATTCTATACATTATTATTCATTCATCCACCACTTACAAGGAGGTGCAGAAAAGTTCTCGGTCCAACTACCCACCACCAATCAAATCTCTGAAGTTTGACCATTTGGTTAAATTAGTCAGGCCGAGAACTTTTCAGTAGTGCCATGTACTAAAAACTTTATGGGAGTGACTTCATTCAATTGCTAGTTTCTCTTTTCGTGGCTCGCTCCTCGAACCGACACGGAGAACTTTTTAATTTATTTTAAAATGTTATTTTGTATCTGGAAATCAGTAGATTCACTTCTTAGAAGAAGAATAACAAGAAAGCTTTTAGTTTTTAGTGAATTTCTTTTCTTTCTTACTAAAACTCAACAAAAGGGTTTTATTTTATTTTTCGATTTTTTAACACAGAATCGAGCGAAATTAACTTGGAACGAAAGTGTACCTTTTTTTGGACAAAATAAAATGAAATACCTTTTTAAAAAAAATGACCATAATTCCGACCGTATCGACGCGGAAATCTGTATAAAAATAAAACTTGCTTTTTAAAGTCACTATAAAATAAAAATGCCAGATTTTTGATAGTTTTATTTATCTTCAGATTTTCTTTCACGGTTGATATTTCGAAAGAGCATCTTGCAAAACTTTTGCAAGTATTGCAAAAGAAAAAAGTTCAAACATTTTCTCTTTTTCTTGACAAATTTTGCCCAAATTAATGAGAAAAAAAAATTCGCAAGAAGATTGCTGTTTTAGTTTTACTTTTTACTGAAAAATCATTGGAGCTTGTTTTTTTGTTTTTATAAAACATGTAAATAAACTTCGTAGAAAAGAAATAATTAAAATAAAAATCTTTAAAAACGATTTCCACCCAGAAAAGTTTTTTTTTAATTACAATCAGAAACCTAAGAATGAGATTATGATTTTTTTTTTTTTTTTTTTTTTTTTTTTCTATAGTATTTTCAAAATTATGGTCAGATACTTTGCTTCTTTTTTTTTTTTTTTAAATTTTTGAGTAGATTTTTTTTTCTGTTTTTCATTACTTTGACCATGAAGTTTTCTAATTATTTTTTTTACTTTTCGATTTCAAAGCTGCCTAAAAAAAAAAAAAAAATACACTCACACACACACACACACACACACACACACACACACTAACTGACCCCTTCCGTGTATTGCGCTTATGCTTCATGTTCGAAGCCTGGGATTGTTTTCTTCGTACATTCGAGGAAAACAATTCCTACCACTGTCTACATAAACTAAGCTTTCAAATACAGAAATATTTTAAAATGTTGCTAAGTCTTTGAGTAAAAATCTAGTTAAAAGTTGAGTGTCTTTCATCATGCTAAAAAAAAAATAACATGACTGAATTTTGGTTTAAAAAATACCGACCCCCGACTACGTGCGCATACACAAAACAAAATAAAAGAAATTGGAAATTGTCTCGAATAATAAGTTAAGATATTCAAAAAAAAATTGTAAAAAAAATAATTAATTAAAAATTTAAAATAAATGAAATATTTTTTAAAAATTACCAACGATTTTTTTCAAAAAATAAATGTCTTTTTTACACTAGAGACGATATTTTTAATTTTAAAATTAAAAACTTTTGAAACGACAAATAAAAAAACAATATTCGAGTTTTATTTTACAGTACCAATAAGCATGCATAAGCATAGGGGCCTGGGGCAAAAATTGCCCCGTCCATAAACCATTGTCACGCATTCACCGATCACACTTTAATGCAATGAGGGGGGTGCTGCAGCAGAGTTGGAAGAGCCGTGATCAAGCGCCTTCTTCTATGTCAAATAAGGAGAGAAGAGACATTACGCTTTCATTTCGACGGCCAAAAGAAAATTTATATGATAATGAATGTTATAATGATTTATATGATAATGTAATGAGGAAGGTGTGAAATAAGGAGAGAGGAAACATTACGTTTTCATCTCGACCGCCAAAAGACAATTTCAGTAAAAATCCTTTCGGTGCGAAGTATTTTTACCGAGGCATTTTGCGACTTGCCGTATATGACGACGCAATCATTATTGCTGGAAAATGCTCGGGAAAAACGATTACATGTTTAATGTTTGTTTTTATTTTTATTTATTTATTTTTTTTAATGACATCAAATCGGTTTACAAACCTAAAATCAATATTTGATGATATTTTTATTTTTTTTGTATAAAAAAGATTGTTAATTATTTTTAAATAGATAACCAGTCCACTGTTGACTGCCTTTCATTTTTCCAACAATTAGTACATACCATAGTAGAAAATGAATAGTAGATAATGGACGATAGATAGTATCACCATATTTTCTTTTTACATAAGTAAATTCAATCCTAAATGAATAAGTATCCAAAAATATGCAAACACAAGGAACCATTATTTTGCATTTTAAACTTGTATATGAAGAAATATAGCCTTAAGGTGTGCTATATTTATGGAATAAAGTGCTCAATATCAGAGATAGAGCGTGTGTAAATATAAGAGTGAACATAGAAGTCAACACTCTATACATACATACATACATATATATATATATATATATATATATATATATATATATATATATATATATATATATATATATATATATATATATATATATATATATAAATGTGTGTGTGTGTGTAATTAATTCATCGAGTCTAGAAGAAACTTCAACAGAATGCAGAAACTGTCCTGGTTTCAATTCACGGTAGTGAATGCGCACTACTGATGAGTGCCAAATATAGGATGAAACGGCCGTCCAGTGCTTTCTGCATTCTGTTGAGGTTTCTTCTAGACTCGATGAATTAATTATGATTATTTCAAATCCTAATTATTTCTATCTGTATATCCTTGCTTGAACCGGCTTCTAATGCTCTGGACTAATCGGCTTGGTGATAATAGTCGTAGCTTGAGGTGGCACAGTCCTATGGTTAAAGAGAAACTTGGATGAATTCCACCACGGAATATGTGATTGGGCAGCCCTATATCGAGTCTGATTAGCTACCTCTTTGTCACCGAGGACCATTGGAACAGTTGGTATGACGTTTGCTTGATAACATAACTGTCCAGTTTTCAATTCTCGGTAGTGGATGTGCACAGCTGATGAGTCCCAAAGAGAGGACAAAACAGCCGTCCAGTGCTTTATGCATTCTGTTGAGTTTTCTTCTAGACTCGATGAATTACTTAATCATAATTATCTCAAATCCTCCTAATTTCTATCATATATTATTTAGAAAAATATGACAAACTGGGAAGGGTTTTTTTTTGTAATGACTTTCATCTGTTAGGGCCACAGTTTTGACATAGCCAATGCTACTTTGATTAAAAGAGAAAATAATCTACTGAGACAAAAATGTCTGGAAAATGTCTTGATTGCTAGTTCAGCCACAATAAATTTGTGTGCCATCTCTTGCAATATGTTACCATTCACAGTGGATTTTATATTGCCAGTGTCGAATAATCATGAACAAAGGTGGTGGAGAGATAAAGTAAAAGAATACAGATGATTTTGGCTAGATTGCAAAAATAAAATAAAAATTCTTTAAAAAATTTTGAAATTACCTGTATCTCTCGTTTTGTGCGCATGTGTAGACATAGCAATGTCAATAAAGTCCAGGCTGATCCTAATGGATGAAACGCATCATAAAAAAACCTTTCCAGTTTTCCATATTTTTCTAAATACGGTTGATATATAAAATTATACAAGATTATGTATTAGGTTGGTGCAAAAATAATGTCGTTTTCTCACATAGTAACATATGTGAGAAAACGACATTATTTTTGCACCAACATAACATTATTGTATCATATATAATATATTTATCCCTAAAGAAGTTGATAACTTACAAATGGGTAAGTGAATTTCTAGAATGGCTGCAGAATGTTGAAAATTCAAAAAGGTATATTTGTTATCATTACTGTTTCATGATTTCTTCAGGGGGAGATGAATCCAAACAGATTTTGGAAAATTCCCACAGGGCTTTACAGATTAATCAGTTGATAATCTGTAATTTAATTCCTCTGAAGAAAGATTAGCTAAAAAAAAAAAGAAAAAAATTAACAAACTCTGAGAAATTTATTCAAATGCCTTTTTATATTTTATGTTTAAGATAACTTAAGTGAGGGATGAGATTTCTGGGATGTAATAAATATGAATGACCTTCCCAATGTCATCCGTTCCCAACTTTCTATTTATACTGATGACACAGCAATTTATTCTTGTCTTAATAGTAAGACTCGTAGGTCTGACAAAGTAGAAGTGACAGCTGCTCTCAAAAAGAACCTCCAATTCATTGTTAATTGGGGCAAGGAATGGCTTATAAATTCTAATGCTCCCAAAACAAAACTACCTTCCTTTAATCATCATAGAGAACCATTTTTACCTTCCATCAGCATGGCTGATGCTAACCTCCAGGTGAGTAACTTTTTATGCCTTCTAGGTTTCGTACTTACATGAAGTGGAATTGATTATATTGAATTAACTAATATGTCTGCAGCTAAGGACATTTATTCACTATGTCATTTCAGATGATTTTTATCATTAAAATCCATCTTGCATATTTATAAATCTACCATTCTTCTGTGCATTGAATACTGCTGCCATATTTAGTCTAGTGCTCCTGCTATATATATATATGTATATATATACGCACACGTGTGTGTGTCTGTAATCTCAAGATTACAGAATCCAAAGAAGGGTCTGTAATATTTTCAGTCCTGACTTAGCATCTCAGCTTCTTTCATTTTCCCACTATCATGATGTGGCTTCCCTCTGTCTTTTCTATAAATATTTTCATGTCATTTGTTCTAATGAGCTTTCCTCCTTGGTACATTGATTGCATGAATTTAAGCTTACTACTAGACCACCAACTAGGTAACATGTTTTTGTTCTTTCACTTCTCACCTGTGGAACTCTCTTCCAATATTTTGCTTCCCTGTCACCTGCAATCTTTAAAAATTTAAAGGTTCTATCTTCCTAAAACCTGTTTTTTTTGTTTGTTTTTTTTTTTTTATTGTCCTTTCTCCTCACTAAACTTTTCTTTTCACTTCAAGTAATCGCTTACCTCTTAGTGGAATTATTGGTATCCTTGGAGTGAAATGAATTAAAAAAAATAAATAAATAAATATGTTAGATTTTTTTTTTTTTTTTTTTTTTTCTCTTTTTAAATCATTTCACATCAAGGTAATAAAGTCACTAAGATGATGCAACAGGGTTGCTGAGATTGAAAGAGATCAAGAAAAAATTACTGAGGAGAAATGGTAAGAAAAAAAATGAACAGGATTCAAGGAGACAAAACAATGGCAATTGAAGTTGCATTTAAATTTTTGAAGATCGTAGTTGACGGAAAAGCAAGAAGGTCAAAGAGTTCTATAGATATGTTCAAAGTAAGAAACTATCAAAACAGAACTTGGTTATAATCTTAATTTTACTGTCTTTCTGAATCCTGTTTTTTTATTGTCCCTTCTCGCTAAAAGCTCTTGTCTTAGTGGCTTATCACCTTCATTGGGCTAAAATGATTTTTAAAAGAAAAATGAGTTTTTTTTTTGTTTTTTGTTTTTTTTTGCTTTTTGTTTCTTTGTTCCAAAATACCACATCACTTCAGATGAGCAATCATGGCATTCAACAAATCCCTTTGCTTTTATCTGCCTTCTTAAGAAAATGAAATCGTTTTCTGCTGCCTTTTCTATTGTTATAAATTCAGAATAGGTTTCTTAGACTGGCTTCCATGCAAGGTAAGAAAGCTCCATCTACCATGTTACTGCAAAGAAGAGGAAGAAATTTTACTGCCCTCCAGTTATTAAGAAACCTTCTCCCTCATATTAGACACCAAAGAGTGATAATGTTTAATCAATGATCCTCTCCACCCTTCTGTAATATTCAAGTTCACTCTCTCTCCTTTTTCCTTTAATACTAAATCAGTCCTTTTTGAACTTTGCAATAAAGCTTTTTGCCTTTTGTTTTAAAAGTTTGCACAATCTACCACATACGCTAGTTTCAAACTGTCAAATTGAATCTTCAACACAAATTGCAACTCTTGCAATTTCTTGAGGCATGACCTTAGAATCAGCACAAACTTGGGTTTAAGTCCCACAAAACCAACCATTGTGAATTGCATCATCATGTGATAGGACACCAACTTTGAGAACTAGTATGGATTGTATCATTATAAATCCTTCAGTGAGTGTTCTTGCCACTCTAGAAAGTCCCTGAGTGAACTGTCTTATGTGCTCGGTTTAGGTATAGCAAAGTCATTTGCATGGACGGCAGAAGGACACTGCCAAATACTCGTTGGCTATTTCTACCAAAATAAATGCACACCAATCACAGACATTTTTTCATGCTATTGTCTTCCGTCCAATTTGATTCATTCTTCTTACAGGAATATCCAACTAATTATTTTCACTTTTAAATGTCCGTATTTTTAATTACTCTAGTCAAGTACAGTGTGAGTTTTTATGATCTGTTTTTTTTTTTATGTGAAAAATTAAAGGGTGACATTATACACAGGTAATTTGTTTGGTAAAGATTAAAAATCATGCATTTTTGGTGACTAGTTGCACTATACACAGTCAGTCACTTATGTGCTATGTGTGATATACACTTAGGCAATCCTGACAAGGCAGTTTTTTTTCTGCAGTAGACCAGTTACCATCCAAGGCTATAAAACCCAGTCTGTCCTGCTATTTATCTATAGCTGGAGGGAGAAGGATTTATACATTTCATAAGGGTATTATCGTCTGTGAGATAAGGGTTGTAGGGTGAAGAATAATTCCTCATCCCCAAAGTGCTTTTTAATACTGTCGAGGCTGGACAGTGAACATTGGGCCAGATATGGTAGCAATACTTTGTTTGATCCAACTCTTATAAAATTTCTGTTATATATTTAGAGATTCTTTATAAAATAGAAAGAATCTGCAATGTTATTGATTCTGAACTGGCATCTCAGCTTCACTCACTTTCCCATTGCTGTAATGTAGCTTCTCTGCCATTTTTATAAATACTTTCATGGTAATACTTTTCTCTTTGGTACCTAGACTTTAAGAATTTGAGTGCAGTACTAAATTAGAGCAAGATCTCATCATTTTATAGTTGAAATGACTAGATTTCCATGATAATGATAAGGTGAATACTATTAGTTTCATCTCATGTGTTGAATTCTCTTTCAGTTTCTTGGTTTCTGGCCAACTTTGATCTTCAAAAGGTTAAATGCAATGCCAATCATTATCTTTTGTCTTCATAATTCCTTTTCTTTAATTGTTCTCTCTTCCTAATAGTGTTTTTTCTTTTTTTCATATTCTTTCACACTCAGTGATTTTATTATTACACCTTAGTGGCTTTATTGATCTTGTCAGAGTTAGCTCCTCCTTAATTCCTAAATTGTCACTAGGGGTCACTCTCCCTATACTATAAATACTAAGCGACTTCTTGACTCATTCTCTTTTTCATTTCTTCATTTCAGCAACTACAATGTAAACTCTCTTAGAAGATCCACGTCTTCCCATTTGTGGAAAGACACGATGAACATTATACACACATACATACGAACATACACATGCAAAATGTTATTGTCTATGTCCATTGTAAAATTGTGTTGTTTAATACATATATTTGTTGACATATATCAGTCTTGTTTGTTTTCTTTTCATCTTCAGTTGGACACAACTAGAGTCCTCCATTTTTCTTTTGTAGTTGAACCTTCTTCTAGCAGGAAATAAATGCATGTGTTCCTAATACAACAACTTGCAAACACACCACGGCCCTCTACAATCTCATCACTTTATAGTTTGCTAGATGTCCTTTTATTGTTCTCTCTCCTTACTAATGTTAGTTTTCTTATATTCTCACACGCTTAGTTACCCATTGCGTCTTGGTGAATTTATTGCCTTGCTTGGGGTGAAATGATTAAAACAAAAAGAATTGTAAAGCTGCAAATTTTCCTTTGTACGAAAATTCTTGTCTTTGATTGTAGAATAGAAGATTCTTAGAATAGAAGATTCTTATCTTCTTGTTTTTGATATAAACAACTTAGTTTTAAGAAATTCTCCTGTAAATTTTTTTTTTTTTTTTTTTTTTTTCGTAAATTCTTCAAACCACCCCAAACATGTTCACAATCATGTACCACATTTTTTACACACAACGTATTTTGAATTTTCTAAAAATTTCAGTGTGTGGATTAATGGTATTTTGGTAATAGAATATCGGCTGTCGTTAGATGCAACTAACCCCCCACCACTAACACACAGACTCTCCAATTATTAACTAAACAGATTTTTCAAAGGATTACAATATTTTTTTCACATTTACATAGAATTGTGTAATTGCGGACAAACGGGTGCAAAGGTTTGCAGCTTCAGAATTATTTCCTCTCATTCTGATTGCAATTAGTTCCCCAGAATAAATGTCACTTTCACACACACACACACACACACACACACACACACACAGTTATCTTTTTTCTTCTTCATAAGATGCAGAAATCTTGAAAGCCTTTGTTCACTAAATATTGCTCTCTGACAGGTGCTGAAACTGTTTTTGTGTCATCTACATAAAGGAAAAAATATTTTAAAGTCTTTGAAAAAAAAAGAAAAATAGTTTGCAAATACAAGTTTTTATTTCTTTTTTTTTTTTTTTTGTTTTTTTGGTATATTATCCTAAACGACTACTTTTTTTTTTTCTTATAAATTTGATAACTTTTTAACAACTGATCTTTTTTGATTGGTTGAAATTTAAAATATCCTGTGCAATCTTAACATGCATTCTGGTAAAAAAAAAAAACTGTTTTTAGTGCCACTTTCCTTATAGTCACTTCAAGTTTAAAGAAATGTGAATTTAAATATTTCATGAATAACTCTGTCGATAGACATTGGATCCCGAGAAGTAAAATTTACATTCTGAATCGGCAATTCTGGGTGTAACATTTTCCTTTTTTTTCTTGTGGAGAGATCTTTCTAATGCTTGCTTTAGTCTGGCATAATATCAAATGGAGATTGGGAAAATTGGCATTCAGAATATTTTATTTTTTTTTTTTTTTTTTTATTTATTTTGTTTCCTAAAGCTTAATTTGAAATTCTTAGAGCCAGTGACAGATATATAGCTTTCTTGAGTGTTTTGCTTTTCTTTTTTTTTTTATTTTTCCTTTAATCAATCCCCCCCCCCAAGCAAGGTGATAATGCCACTAAGGCACAAGGGGTTAATGAGAATCAAAAGACCCTTAGAAAAATCATTGAGGAGAGAGTGAGCAATAAAAGAATTGGATTAAAGGAGACAGCAGATTATAATTTAATTTTTTGAAGATCAAAAATTGATTGGAAAGCAAAGCCTGAAGAGTTCCACAATAAAAATGTATGAGAAAAAACTGCAGTTACATCTATCAATTTCAACTGTAAAATGATGAGGATTTAACTTCCAATCTATTACTGCACTTAAATTCAT
The DNA here is from genome assembly GCA_963932145.1 of Acanthosepion lycidas. NCBI lineage: Eukaryota > Metazoa > Mollusca > Cephalopoda > Sepiida > Sepiidae > Acanthosepion > Acanthosepion lycidas. The sequence continues at coordinate 13,183,158 of OZ010587.1, forward strand.
AAAGTCAAGGTACGAAAGGAGTAAGCTCATCGGAACAATTACCATGAAAATATTTATAGAAAAGGCACAGGGAAGCTACATTACAGCAATAGGGAAGTGATTAAAGTGGAGATAGCAAATCTGAAAGTGGATAATAACTTTATCAGATTTGACCAATGAAATGTCATCTCCATCTCCTGATCCTTGTAATGACAGATCTTTCAAAATTGTATTATCTGATTTTGAAACTTTCAAAATTTATCAAAAGTTTTTTTGTTTTCATATTAAATTTTTATTCACTTTTTTTTTTTTACTTTTTAGGTGCAACGTTTTCTTCCCCTTATCTGTAGTGAATTTTTCCAGGTTCAAAATATCCTCCATTATATTTACAATCCGAGATGAAGTATTTTATGAGGGGCAAATCACTGAAAGCATTTACCAATTTCATTTTGACAGCTAAACCTTTGTGACAAAGTGGGTAACAACCTTGGGCCTCACAGTAGGTGAAATTTTAAAATTAGAATGTTCATGAACCTTCAACCAAATGTAGATCAAATGTGTTAACTTCTGGCAAAATTCTTGGGGCTTTTTATTAAAGAATTTAATATAAATATTTAAGTTTTTGACACTCCTAATAATGTGACAATATAAGTGCATAATTGTTGGGTCAAAAGGGAGTAAAACAAGGACATGTTTTCTCAGTGGACTTATTCCACTTTTATAGTGAGGCAATCCTGATAGAATATGTACCAGGATTCATTATTGGTAGCCACAGTCTGAAGATTTCATAGTGTTGAAAGCACAGAAAGGAATTCTTACAGAAGGTAGTAAAGGAAAGCAGGAAGAAAGGACTAAGCATCAACTGCAAAAAGACAGAATGTATTGTTAACAGCAAAAAGAACAGCCCAAGATGCAAACTACAAATTAGAATTACCAAAATTGAGAAATTAAAAAAATTTAAATATATCTGAAGTGTTTTAAGAGAGGTTGGAAAATGGTGACACTGAAATCTGAAGAAGAATTAGAATAGTGAAAGGGACTTTCCAAAAAACTAAGTATTAAAAAAAACAGAAACATTTCTTTACAAACAAAGAAAATAGTACTAAACTTCTGTGTAATATCAGTTCTTCTATATATCTGTGAATACTGAACAATTTCCTCACCAATATAGAAGAGAGTGAAGGCAACAGAAATGTGGTTCTACAGAAGGATGCTGAGAATCACATAGACTGAATATGAGTAACAAGGACGTTTTAGGGATAATGGAAACAAAAAAGTACACTTAGAATCAGAAAAAAGATGATTGAAATTTCTAGGGTACATAATGAGGAAAGGCAGCTTGGTGAATTTGATACTCGCAGGACATACTGAAGGCAAGAGGCTAGAAAGCAATGAAGAACTAAATAATGAACTTGTGGAAATGGTTGGCAGAATACGAATTAGGAGAGATAGCAAAAAGACGGACCTTATTAAGAGCCATAAAGGACAGGATGTTGTGCAGAGCCATGATCACATACGTTCTTAAGGGACACCTCATATGATCAGTAGTAGTAGTGTGTGTGTGTATATATATATATATATATATATATATATATATATATAGTAGATGGACTCTACTATCATCAACATATGAGCATCCAGCAATTCTGCTAAACAGCCAGACATCGCACATGATTTAATTATTTTGGTGAAGGCTTGTGCAGTAGGGCAGGTTGTTTTTTTTGTTTTTGTTTTTTTTTTTACCATTGCACTAAGTGCAAAAGCTGGGCTTTCATATGGTAAGTACTGATACCAAAACTTAGATTCATAACTTTTACCAATTTTCGAGCATTTAGTTTTAAAGATCATCTGAGAAGATGTACTGAAATACCTAATTTTAGGAAGGTTTTGCTTACAAATTAACTTCATAATTTTACTATTTAAAGAATAAGTACAAATAAAGTTGATATTTTTTTATTAGATACATTGAATAGAAAATATATTCAAACCAGAATTCTAATTATATATCGCTACAAGCAAAATCTGCAGTTTCTTCTTTTTTATTTTTTTATTTTTTTTTACTGTATTTGTTAAATGAAAAGTAAAAATTGTAAAAGATTACAAAAAAGGCTAATCAATGAATAAGATCTTACATTATTTGTTAGGTCATAATTAATGAAAACCAAAAATAAATACAAGTGATTATAACACCATAATACTACATATCTATCTATCTATCTATATATATATATATATATATATATATATATATATATATATATATAAAACCTAAAGAAGGCCAGTACATACGACAGCTGAAACATATTCAATAGGACAAAATTGAGAACAATGTAAGTTACAATATCTCATCTCAGAAATATAGACATACTTTCAACTTTTAAGGAAAAATTTTTCTTTTTTTTTTTTTCTTTAAATTCAGATTTTGGTTTCCACATTTTAAAAAAAAAATAAAAAAGTTTAGAAAGTGCAAGATTTAAAAAAAAAAAAAAAAAACTTGTGTTGGCATCAACTAAATTTAATTCTTGGATAAGCATTTCTTCTTCAAACAACACAGGGTCTTGGAAAAACATTGCACCTCCACTTCACACCATCACCCCTACTAGAGAACAGCTTCCAAAATTGTTTGAAAACAGTGTATGGTTTTGTATTTTTACTTTACTCCTAATAGTTAAGCAAAATATATGCATGTGTATAAGTTATCTTGCATTTTTCAATCTGTTTACAGGAGTCACTCCTGTTTGCTGTTAGGCATGTGCTGGGCACATGTTGAAATCCAAAATGAGTCTCTGATGGCATCTCTCCCTCTCTCTCTAAGAGAGAAAGAGATTGAGTTAATTCTTCAAAATGATATCACTTGAGAAGAAGTCTCAAGTGTCCAGTTGAAGAAGATAAGAGAGAAAAACAGGTTGTTTTTTTTTTGTTTTTTTTGCTTTTTCAGAGGGCCAAACAAGCAAGTGTTTCTCAAAACCATTTTCACAGCAATCTTGTTAGTGTATTGTCTTCTACTTGTAATATCTCTTTCTCTCTAAGAGAAATGTGTGAGAGTGAATATTTACTAGCAATGATACCCAGCATTGCCCAGGTCAACTCTCTATCATTTGTTTAGTTTGGTTTACGGCATATCAACCACAATGGGTTATTTAATGCCAACAATTTTTATGCTGGTAATATTTTTTCCTACAAAAATAATGTATAGCTGGTAATATTTTTTTTACAAAGCATTTCTGGTATTAAAACTATTTTTAAATTTTCATTGTGTTTTGACCTCAGTTTGGAGGTTAAGTATTAGGTTGGTGCAAAAATAATGACGTAATAATACGTCAAAAAAACAACATTATTACGTCATTATTTTTGCACCAACCTAATATTTGCCCATAGCTAGGACCCTAACAGGTGCTACAACCCCAGGTCAGGGTGAACCTGAGAACACCAGCAATTAGGTGTTTCCACGCTCCTCAAAACCTCCTGATTAGAGGCCTTGCTGTTGGACGTAGTTTATCATCTTACCCAGGACGGTTCATTTGTTTAGTTGCAGCTTTGAATATACTATAAATAATATATAATAAATAATATATTCTCTAAAATAATATTTCTAAAACTGCCCTAATTAGTTTGATAGGTTTAAGCATTTTGTTAGTCGCTTTAATAATATAAGATATTAGCTAAATTTTAAATGTTTAATAAAAAGTCAGTATTGCTTACTTCCTTTTACCCTCAAGCTGTGATTTAATTGCTAAGGTGGTTACCACTTTCAGTGCAAAAAAATGGCTTTATATGAATAACTAATCAGTTTAATTCAAAAATCCATCAGCAAAACAATTACTCATTTATAAAGATCACAAAAAACCAAATTGGAAATGAATATAGCATACAAGGTAACGGGAAGTTATATAAACACCTAACCTACAAGATAAAAGAGAATACATTACAGATCAAATGTTGGGAAAAAGACCCAAAATCACATAAAGGATCATAAAGAAAGAACAGGGATATCCATAATTCAGATATCTTTCAAATTAATCCTCATTTATTCATTTTTTTTCTTTTTCTTTATTATTTATTTTATTTTATTTTATTTTTTTTTTATTTTTTTGTCGAATGGAAATTTAAATTTAAAATATCTGATTAATTTCTTGTCAATCATGCACACTCAGAAAACTCTATAGTAAAGGTCATAAAGTTTAGTTTATTTTTATTTTTTTTTTTTCTTTGGCGCAAACTAGCAGAAGCACCCAAATTAAGCAAGGTGCTGAGAAACAGAAAAAAATTTGTTAGACGCAAAGAAAAGAGTGCCATATTGCTACATGATATCCATCCTTATATATCGTGGTAAATGCTCGACAATTTCTCTAAGGATGAGGAAAAAACTAAAGGCAGCAAAAATGTGAAGGATACTGAGAATTTCATGGACAGAGTGAATAAGCAACAAGAAAGTCTTAAAGAAAATGGCAACAGAAAGAACACTTCTACTCAAAATCAGAAAAAGACAGTTGGACACATAATGAGGAAGGAGGGCTTGGAAAACTTAAGACTCACAGGGCATATTGAGGGCAAGTCTTAAAATGGCAACAGAAAGAACACTTCTACTCAGAATCAGGAAAAGATAGGTGAAATTCCTTGGACACATGAGGAAAGACGGTTTGGAAAATTTAACCCTCACAGGTCATATTGAGGACAGGAGAGATAAGGGAATGTGGCAAGCCACTTAACTAAGTTTGTGTGAATAGATGGCAGAACAGGCAATGGGAGCCTTAGCAAAGACAGAATAACTACTAAGAGCTACTAGATCAGAAGTTGTGGAGAGCTATGATCAGTTGTGTCTTGAAGAGATATGTCAGATTTAAGAGAGTATATTTAAACCTAGCAATTTATGTTTCACATTGGAGTGATAACATGAAATATTGAATTCTATCTTTCTCATTATCCTTCTTCAGTCCCCCCAATCCAAACACCTTTACTGACTCCTGAGTCCTCATTAAGAGATAGCATCAGTCTAAAAATGAGGTGAGGGACCCAGTTTGGCCCTTGAAGAGGCAAAATGGAAGAGGGAGACCTACTTTTTCTTTTAGGAACGGGGATAGGTGACGGGTACAAATTTGATCAACTCTATGCCAAGCAGTTCATCAAGATGCTCCTATCTGTGAAAAGATTGAATTTCTCTGGGGATTTCAAGAAAAACCTAAGTATTCCCTGGCATAGACCAATTCTTATCTTAATCTCTGGGAGGCTCTTCCTTTTATTTCCAAAGAGGGATTATAAACTGTCTTTTGCTCGTTCACTCTATATTCAACATCACAATTTAGCCTGTTATCTCTTATTTTTTTCTCCTCTCTCCCTCGCTCTCTTTCTTTTCTCCTCTCTCCCTCGCTCTCTTTCTTTTCTCCTCTCTCCCTCGCTCTTTCTTTTCTCCTCTCTCCCTCGCTCTCTTTCTTTTCTCCTCTCTCCCTCGCTCTCTTTCTTTTCTCCTCTCTCCCTCGCTCTCTTTCTTTTCTCCTCTCTCCCTCGCTCTCTTTCTTTTCTCCTCTCTCCCTCGCTCTCTTTCTTTTCTCCTCTCTCCCTCGCTCTTTCTTTTCTCCTCTCTCCCTCGCTCTTTCTTTTCTCCTCTCTCCCTCGCTCTTTCTCTTTTCTCCTCTCTCCCTCGCTCTTTCTCTTTTCTCCTCTCTCCCTCGCTCTTTCTCTTTTCTCCTCTCTCCCTCGCTCTTTCTCTTTTCTCCTCTCTCCCTCGCTCTCTTTCTTTTCTCCTCTCTCCCTCGCTCTTTCTTTTCTCCTCTCTCCCCCGCTTTCCTCTCTTTCTCACTTTCCTCTCCCTCTTTCCTCATATTCATAGAACTTGTTTTTCTGCTTTAGCAACAAATCTTAATACAAAACAAATATTACTAAAAAATAAAACTTCCTTTTTATTTCCCTGAGAACTGAATCTCTTTTCTCTTACAGGGTTGAGTATTCCCTTTCCACCCTCTACCCCTTGTTAGAAGGTACTCTTATTTCAAAGCTTGTTTATTTGATTCTAACAGTCTTTCAAAGGTAATTATCATTTGCTGCTTAATTAAACTAGAAACTACATTTCTGCAATCTCTTTCTTCACCCCCCCCCTTTTCCTTACCATCTTGCCACAGTCCTTCCATTGAAATAGTATGGTAAAATTACTTCTTCAAAGAGACTCTGAACAAAATAAGAATAATCAAGGATGTTTTGGGATTCACTCACCACCTGACAAAAGTAACTCCTCATAAAATGAGACAATGAATCATATGTCATATGCTTTGTCTAGAAATAGAACATTAAGAAAATGACCGATTTCTTGTAGAATTGGTGTTTGGATGATTGTATGATACACATGTGAATGAGCTCAATTTTGTAATTTGTAATTTTTGTAATCATTACACCATGTCCTGCATGATAAAAAAAATAATTATGAATTTGAAGCTTTTTTGTAATTCTAATATGGAAGAGGTACCAAAACAATTCTTGAAAAATGTCAGGAAGGTTCCAGGAAGATCCTTTCAGATGTTACAAAGCTATCTCCAAAATTCAGGAAAATCTTGGTTTATCACTTTTTCCTGATGCTTATGGTGAAGCACTTAAAGAAATTGGCAAAACAAAAGGTTTCTGAGCATATTAAACAACAAATAAAAAAAAAATGCATAAAAAGCCTTTGAAAAATTGCACAAACAATTATCGAGTTCAGTAAGTATCAAAATCTTCCTTTCATGATATATTGGCCAGTAGGTCTCATATAGTACAGATATGAGCTAATTGTTCACATAAGCACCACAAAGAAGTCGGATGATGATGGGCAAAGATGATTCTAAATGTGCCTTCTGACCTGCAGAATATGATCTGCATGGATGAAAAGCACTTCAATACTGACAGGTACAAATACTGTGATTTTTTTTTTTTTTTTTTTTTTTTTTTTTTTTTTTTTAGGTACCAGTCTAGGACTGGCATTGAGATCTAATCAATTTACAGTTAAGCTGGCTAGGTGTGTAGGCATAAGTCCTAGGCTAACAGTTTCTTTTCTCTTGCTTCTCGCTTCTGGAACTCCTTTCTGGCTCCATGCTTTCCAGCCAACTTTAATCTCCAAAAATTTAGATGCAATATCAATCCCTATCTACTGTCTTCCTGATTCTCATTGCGCTCATTATTAATGTTTCTGTTCCTAATTCTTACACATCCTGTTGCCATTTGTGGCTTTACTGTTTTTTTTCTCTTTGATTCTTTTTTCTCTTTGATTCTTTTTGCTCTTTGTTTCTTTTTGCTCTTTGTTTCTTTTTGCTCTTTGTTTCTTTTTGCTCTTTGTTTCTTTTTGCTCTTTGTTTCTTTTTGCTCTTTGTTTCTTTTTGCTCTTTGTTTCTTTTTCCTCTTTGTTTCTTTTTCCTCTTTGTTTCTTTTTCCTCTTTGTTTCTTTTTTTTCCTCTTTGTTTCTTTTTTTTCCTCTTTGTTTCTTTTTTTTCCTCTTTGTTTCTTTTTTTTCCTCTTTGTTTCTTTTTTTTCCTCTTTGTTTCTTTTTCTTTCTGTTTTTTTTCTTTGTTTTTTTTTCTCTGTTTTTTTTTTCTCTGTTTTTTTTTTCTCTGTTTTTTTTTTCTCTGTTTCTTTTTTCTGTTTTTTTTCTTTCTGTTTTTTTTTTCTTTGTTTTTTTTTTCTCTCTCTCTCTCTCTCTCTCCCCCTCTTCCTTTCTCTCTCTCTCTCCCCCTCTTCCTTTCTCTCTCTCTCTCTCCCTCTTCCTTTCTCTCTCTCTCCCTCTTCCTTTCTCTCTCTCTCCCTCTTCCTTTCTCTCTCTCTCTCTCTCTCCCTCTTCCTTTCTCTCTCTCTCTCTCTCTCCCTCTTCCTTTCTCTCTCTCTCTCTCTCTCTCCCTCTTCCTTTCTCTCTCTCTCTCTCTCTCCCTCTTCCTTTCTCTCTCTCTCTCTCTCTCCCTCTTCCTTTCTCTCTCTCTCTCTCTCTCCCTCTTCCTTTCTCTCTCTCTCTCTCTCTCCCTCTTCCTTTCTCTCTCTCTCTCTCTCTCCCTCTTCCTTTCTCTCTCTCTCTCTCCCTCTTCCTTTCTCTCTCTCTCTCTCCCTCTTCCTTTCTCTCTCTCTCTCTCCCTCTTCCTTTCTCTCTCTCTCTCTCCCTCTTCCTTTCTCTCTCTCTCTCTCTCTCTCTTCCTTTCTCTCTCTCTCTCTCTCTCTCTTCCTTTCTCTCTCTCTCTCTTCCTTTCTCTCTCTCTCTCTCTTCCTTTCTCTCTCTCTCTCTCTTCCTTTCTCTCTCTCTCTCTCTTCCTTTCTCTCTCTCTCTCTCTTCCTTTCTCTCTCTCTCTCTCTTCCTTTCTCTCTCTCTCTCTCTCTCCCTTTCTCTCTCTCTCTCTCTCCCTCTTCCTTTCTCTCTCTTCCTTTCTCTCTCTCTTCCTTTCTCTCTCTCTTCCTTTCTCTCTCTCTTCCTTTCTCTCTCTCTTCCTTTCTCTCCCTCTTCCTTTCTCTCTCTCTTCCTTTCTCTTTCTCTCTCTTCCTTTCTATGAGAAACAGTGAAAAGGCTTGCTTGTAGGTTTAGTGATGAAATATTTCTGGTCTAATATTACTTTCCTTTTTGTAAGCTGTACTGTCCAGTTATTGTTCAGGTACCAACAGATATGCAAGCACAGCTCAATCCCAAAGCCACCAATAAAAGTGAAAGGAAAAAATTTTAATTTTTTTTTTTTTTATCAGCAAGACTGTTTCAGTTTCTATTCTTCAGACAACTCTCTCATACTTCTCATCTATAAGGAAGTTGTTTATCTTGTCTCCAGAAAAGCTTCCTTCAAATCTGTATACTCATCATCATCATTTATTCAGTTAGCGTATTTTGCACTACTGTAGTCACCACTCCCCTGTAGTTTATGGTGCAATGGCTTGCTGGTTCCTTTTGCACTGGGATGTTGACATTACTTCATCCCTCCCCTCAGAAGTTACTCCTATCACTGGTAAAGCCAAAATGATGGAAATGATCACTGAGGTGCAGGTCACATGCCCAAACTGGCAACTGGGTTGGGAGAGGTGTTTCCTATCACTGGCCAGGTCTAGAAAACCTTCTGACTACCCTCACACGTTTTCAATGGCAGGTTGATACCATTGACCAGGGTGTGGCTGTTGCAGTTCCCATGTGACTTTTTGGAGCCATGTGTGAGAGTTGGATTTAGACATTGAACCAGTACTGTTCCCCATCCCAATTCATCTAAGTAAAGCAGGGTTGACTGTTTCACTGCAAAGGTATTACCACTGCCGATATACCCCATATACTATCAAAGTGTAATATCTCGCTCATGAGAAGCCAAAACATATTATGGATGCATTGAAAAAAAAAAAAAAAACCACCTCCTCGGCTTTCTAAATTACCAAACTCGGTCAGATTGTGTCGTTCAAGTTTTGAAGGCAAAAGATAGTTGTAAAATATTAACTTTTATTAGTAAAAAAAATTATTGATTCTTCTGCTGTTTTTTTATGATTTTTGGACATCAGATATTTCAAGGTTATACCAAAAAGAAAAATTTCCATAAAATGAAGAATAAAATATTAAAATTATAAGGACTCCCTTAATAGGCCTAGCATAGAAATAAATACATACAATATGGGAGCGATTAGTAAAGAAAGAAATGATAAAATAGAGAGAGAGAACAGGCTAGTAGAAAAAAGAGAAACCTTGGTGAGTTCATTCAAGCATGATAAGCTGCAGAATTCATCAGCAGGCAGGTTAAGCTTCAAGTTCTATACTCAGGATTGTCCCATGAGATAATAACCTTGTGGATTAAAGTTGGTTCCTGAATTTGGTGACTTAGTAATTGTAAATTCAATTCCTAAGCCAGGCAGTATGTACATGGACAGGGCAAACAATAACTGATCAGTACTAAAGAAGAACAAGACAAGATATAACCTCAGACATGTGCCGTGGAACAAGAACGATCATAAATTAAAGGCTTCACTTTGAATTCCCTGACGGTTACCTAAAGGGCATAATGTAGCAATAAAAACAAGGATATAAATAAAATTTATAAACCTACAGAAAATACCTTAAAAGAATTTAGAAGCATCTTATAAAATTCAGGATTTGTGCTTAAATACATTCTGTTTAAAAAAACAAAAAAAACAAAAAAAACCTATTCTTATACACAGGGATGGTGCAAAGGCCTTGAGTTCAGCCCTGAATCTATGATACAGTCCCTTCAGAATGTATATGGGGGCCCCCACTCTACTACATCTCAATTTTCATAAGGTAGTATTCATATAAAATACAAAATTTTATTGTAACCTAATTATATACAATAATTGATCATATGCAATGTAGGTGAAAAAACAAAAAAAAAACAAAACACAGTGTGTCTAAATACAAATTAGCAACATGTCATAATAGATCATTCTATCTTAAATCAACAATGCTTTACAACATTTTTTAAGTTGAATAATTTTAACACCTTCAACATTATAGATAAAAAAGGAATAATGAATTTTATTTTATACATTGTTTTTCAAGACTTTGCATAAACAAAACAAATTCACAAATTTGGATAAAAAAAAAAGCAACAGAATAATGTCAAAATCAGGAAAATTTTTCATCTTTTAATTGTGTTTAGTTTAATTTGTAACATATATAAATGTAGGTAAAAAAAAAAAAAGCTAATGTTGATAAGCTTATGTTGATAAACTAGTGAAAGTCACAAAGCACCACCTGGGGGAGGTAATATGCACCAGTTCTGCATATACAGTAAGAAGGAAAGGAAACTGTCATGCTAACTCAACAAAAATAATTTGCAATTTTTCAACTCTTTATGCTGTTTAATATCCATACAAATACCCAAATATGGCAATATTTTGTGTTATTGTTATTAAATATCAATGGAGTGTGAGGAAGAAAAAATATAGATTATAACAACATTGTTTCTTGGGCAAAACTATAATGGTTGATGTTGGCTGGTCATCAAACTGATACTTTTTGGAAATTATTGGTAAAACTCCAAAGACACTAAGGCTTTTTAAAGTACTGGTGATGAAATGAATTTTTTTTTTTTTTTTCTCGATCTTTGTTTTTTTTTTTTCTCGATCTTTGTTTTTTTTTTTTTTGTTTTTTTTTTTCTTTTCCTCACTCTTTTTTTTTTTTTTTTTTTTTTTTTTTTACTTTTCCATCTCTCTTCTCTTTCTTTTTTTTTTTTTTTTTTTTTTTTTTTTTATTAGTTACTGTAACTATTTGGTCAATTGCAGTGTTAGTGATGGTATATAAATATAAAACTTCCCCTGGGCTGAAGTTGACAAACATTTAGATTTTTTTATGCATGGGGTGAAGGTGAAAAATTCAAGGAATTTAAACAAATGAATCTATCAAGTTTCCGAGCATATCCCATGTCTCCAAATATTTTTAGAAATCACTTCCCCAGAGAATTTAAAAAAAAAAAAAAAAAAGCATATCTATCAATTTTATCTTCTTCCATTTCTTTTATTTATTTTTTTATTTGAAGGAAATCCTCTCTTGACTAATTACTGACTAATCTTTACTTAGGTTGACACAAGGCTACTTGTTGCCTCTTCCTAATCAGTCACCCATCAAAAGATTAATCAAATTCAGCTTTGCTTAACTTGGGTGATCTCATAACAAATGGTGCTTTCAATGGGGGCTTGATGGTAATTTTTTTTTTTTTTTTTTTTTTTTTGCATCTATCTGAATCTGATGCTGTTGACTTTACTGCACTGCCTTTAGTAAAGACATGAACTGACTTATCCCTGTCCATTCGCATCATTGTCAATCACAATTATTGATAAAGACATAATGAATGAACATTTGAACAAGCCACTTTGAGACACAGACCAATTTCTCTGCTTTATCTCTCTCTATTTCCCCTCTTCACTTGTCTCTCTCTTAACCTGTCTTTATCACTTTCCCTCTATCCCTCTCTATTTCTTTCCCCCTATCCTTCCCCCCACCTCTCTCTCTCATGTGCACAAGTCCCAGAATGTATATGAATACATGATTAACAAACAAAAAATTGCCCACCTTCAAGAGATGGCCAAATAATTTTGTCAAATCCTGGATACGTTTACATTTTGCCTTGTATCAATTTTAAACAATTTAAAATTGACTTTATAACTTGGATGAACTTCTCATTAGAATACTTTACAAATGTCGGATTCAATTTGGTTCTGAGACTAATGTCCATGTTATTCTCTTCCCTTTTTTTCCTAATTCCAAAATCATTTCACCATCTTTGTTGCTTTTGGGGAATTAATTTTGAGAATATTCCTCGGATTTGTCTTGGAGATTTTAAAAAAGCAACCAAATCAATAACAGGTTATTATTTTTGTTGTTTTCATATTAACTTTCATATTAATCTTTTACTGGGCTGCAATGAATTTTCCCGATTGACTATTTGATTCACAAACCTTCTTGAATGATGGTTTTTCATGAATAAATTTGATTTGGGTTAAATCTGTGTATGGCTAAATCATTTGTGACAAGAACACTTTGCTTTCACATGAAAACTTAAGAATTATTTTCTGCAATGGGATTGAGAAAATCTTGGGTTATAAGAAATAAAACCTTTTTTTAATCAAATACAAACACATCATTTTGGTTGAGTCTGATTAGTGGTGAGAAAGTCAAGTGCCATTTTTGATACACACTTGAGTGATTGTTTCTTTCAGTTTATGACTGACTAGGCAGAAGACTTTTTGTGGTAGGTTGGTTGCCAACCAAGGCTATAGAGTCCCTGTCTCTCCTGCTATTCAACCAACACTGCACATATTTCTCTGTTGTGGAAAGTTTAGAGGGGGTGATAATTTAACCATGTAAAATGCACACACATATATGTATGTATGTGGGCAGCAATCCCTTTCTTATGCAAATTTTGTTAAAACCAACTGGCAAGGTGCTGTGGTTACGTTTTTCATATAATTTTTTTTTATTTTAATTGGATGTATGGATTATTTTATATATGTATCTAGAGTTATAGGAATGCTTTATTTTCCAAACATGGTCAGCACATTGTGGCCATGTTCACAGTTGATATTACTGAGTGTTGGCTTTTTTTTTTTTTTTTTTCATTATTTTTCATCCTTTTTTGTACATGTGGATAATGCTATTATATTTGTATTATCAACGAGTATGTTACAGATGGAACATGGTAGGGATCATGTGTATTTAAAATGAGACCTAATTGAGCTATGGTCAGAGTTGTAACATGATTGATTCTTGTTAAACTTATTGTAGTAAATCCAATATTTGGATTGACTGAGAACACAGCTTCTTAAGGTAGATGTTAATTCATAAATATTATTCCTTCTCTGTAATGTAGATCTTGCAGACAAATTATTATTTTGATAATGAGGTTAACTTTAAATTTTTTTATAAGAGATAATTAATTCAATTTGTTTTTGTCAACTGGAGTTGTGTATTTCTTTATAAAGTTTCTAAGTGAAGATTCATATTAGTTAACATACATTTTGTAGAAAATGTTAATGTTATTGTGTGTCCGATGTTGCTATTGGTTACTTTAGAAAGAAATGTCTAATATGGTAATCTATAAGATGGTTTAGAAAATCATTATTAACAAATGCTTGTTTCCGGTTAAGTTCTTTAAAGTTATATATTTTAATCGACTCCTCTATAAAGAAGAAAGCAGATAAGGTGGAAATCCAAAGTTTTTATACTCCAGAAATTGTTGAGGTGTTTTACAAAAATTGTGGTTGTTTTTATTTCATTATTTTTTTATTTTTTTTTTTTTTTTATAGCTACCATTCATCCTTGCTTTGAATATTGCTGCCACATCTGGTCTGGTTCTCCTGCTATGTATTTAGAGATTTTTAAATAAAATCCAAAGAATCTTCAATGTCATTAGTCCTGACATGACATCTTGGCTTCAGTCACTTTTCCATCACTGTAATGTAGCTTCCTGTACCTTTTCTATAAATATTTTCATGGTAATTGTTCTGATCAACTTTCCTCTTTGGTACCTAGACTATGAATTTAAGCACAGTACTACATTGGCAGCAAGGTCTCATCATTTTACAGTTGAAATGGTTAGATGGAACCATAAGTTCTATGCTAACAGTTTCTTCTATGGCACTTCTCACTTGTGGAACTCTTTTCCAGCTTCTTGCTTCCCAGTCAACTTTGCATTTAAATTTTTGAAGATCAATGTCAGTCATTATCTTTTATCTTATTTTTTTATTGTCCTCTCCCATTAATAGTAGTTTTTTCCTATTCTCTCACATTCAGTAACCTCTTGCGTCCTAGTAGCTTCATTGCCTTGCTTGGTTCGAAATGAAAAAAAAAAAAAATAAAATAAACAAAGAAGCTAGGTTATTTCTTATGAAGAGTTTTGATACAGGAAGGAAATAGACTAAATACGGGAAGATTTCTTAATGACATTTGTTACTACTTGAACTGTTACTCCAATTACTACTTAAACTGACTCCTTGATGTAACATCCTTTTATTTATACCTGGCGTGTGGATGTAGTAGCAAACACAAGAATATATGCAAATATTTAACAGAAAAAAATGTTCAACTTTATTTGAAAGTATATTACTTGAAAAGTATAAAATTTCTAATAACTTAATAAAAGCTGAAACTTTGCATATTAATTTGATATTTTTTAAATGCTCTGTAATTTTTGTTTCTCTGTAAATTTTAAGCTATTTCAATTTTATTTTAAGTTATCTACTCAGTTGGGATATCATATCTTATCAATAATTTTCAATAAATGGAGATTTTTACTTTGTCTTAAATTGAGTAACAGAATATATTCTAATAATGTCTGCTATAATTTGAATCTGTTTAATTTGTTTTACAAAATATTTTCACTCAACTCCACCTCCTCCTCAGTGACATTAGATTCTCTTGTAGAGATTAATGCCACAGCCTCACCACACTCTAGGGCCACCATGCTAGCTGTTGCTGCTGTGGTTTTTGCTGTAAAGGAATGTCCCACACTCCCTAACGTCTACATGGACTGACTATATCAGTAGATATATATAGTAAGCACAGGATATACCTGGCGGACTTGCTTCAGGAATTACTAGCCTGCTAACTGAATCCCTGTCTTTCAGTAGTGTATTCTCTTTTACAATAAACCTCTGTTTCTTTCATCTACACCCATGTTGCGGTTCCTTTCACTCAAGTACCACCTTTGTTTGGAACCTTCTTTAAGGATACAACAGATTTGTGAATCAGGTATGTTATTATGGATTGGAATTGCCAACTCCATGCCTGACAAGTTTTGAATTCAGTTTCCCTTCTCTAAGACTGGTTGCTAACCCAGGCTGGAGACACCAATCTGTCTTTCTATTTAATCTATAGCTGCAAAAAGAACAAAACTAGTCATACCATCTTCAAGGTTATTTATGTGAAAGTGAATGCAGCAGAAATTTGAAATGTTGCATGCTGATTGCATATTCCACACCATTAATTGTCATGTTATGCACACATCTACAAGATGCAATTAATATCATTAAAAACAAAATTTAGTATTTTCAAATTTAAATGAAAGATTTTTGCAGCTACAAAGAAACACTTTTGAAAATTAAATTTTCTTAATTCTCACATTCAAATTTATTTAACCTTTTGCTAAGATTGAAATATTGACATTTGAATAGAATAAATAAAAATTTTATTCTTTCAGTGAATGAATATATTAGGTGCTGAAAAGTTCTCAGACTAATCCACTTATAAAAATTCCTGCTAAATACCCAAATACTAGAATTTTTTAATTTTTTTTACTTTAATTTTTTACTTTTTTTACTCTTTTTAATTTTTAAAATCTTTTTTCTGTTTTCGCCTCAGTTTTTTTTTTTTTTTCTGTTTTTTTTCTCTTGTTTTTCTTTATTCTGTTTTTTCTTTATTCTGTTTTTTCTTTATTCTGTTTTTTCTTTATTCTGTTTTTTTCTTTATTCTGTTTTTTTCTTTATTCTGTTTTTTTCTTTATTCTGTTTTTTTCTTTATTCTGTTTTTTTCTTTATTCTGTTTTTTTCTTTATTCTGTTTTTTCTTTATTCTGTTTTTTTCTTTATTCTGTTTTTTTCTTTATTCTGTTTTTTTTCTTTATTCTGTTTTTTTTCTTTATTCTGTTTTTTTTCTTTATTCTGTTTTTTTTCTTTATTCTGTTTTTTTTCTTTATTCTGTTTTTTTCTTTATTCTGTTTTTTTTCTTTATTCTGTTTTTTTTCTTTATTCTGTTTTTTTTCTTTATTCTGTTTTTTTTCTTTATTCTGTTTTTTTTCTTTATTCTGTTTTTTTTCTTTATTCTGTTTTTTTTCTTTATTCTGTTTTTTTTCTTTATTCTGTTTTTTTTCTTTATTCTGTTTTTTTTCTTTATTCTGTTTTTTTTCTTTATTCTGTTTTTTTTCTTTATTCTGTTTTTTTTCTTTATTCTGTTTTTTTTCTTTATTCTGTTTTTTTTCTTTATTCTGTTTTTTTTCTTTATTCTGTTTTTTTTTCTGTTTTTTCTGGTTTTTTTTCTGTTTTTTTTCTGTTTTTTTCTGTTTTTTTTCTGTTTTTTCTGTTTTTTTTCTGTTTTTTCTGTTTTTTTCTGTTTTTTTTTTTTTCTTCCTTTTTCTCTTTTTTTTCTTTCTTTTTTTTTTTCCGCCTTTTTTATTTTTAACCTAAAGGATGGAAATCATAAATTCTGAAACGTTTTTCAATTTCTGATTATTCAATCTTGCTGAAAAAAATGTCTATAAAATCTCATCGGTCAAATTTGATTGATCATTGAAATAATTAAGAAGCTGCTTGAACCAACGAGTCAGTCAGTTGGTCAAACTCATTACAGCATAATCCAAAGATTGATTTAATTAATTATTTATAGCTAAAAAGCATTCGGTTTGTTTTGCAACAGGGAGGTTCACAAAATAAGTCAACATATTAACAACATATTTTCTTTTTACCTCCTTTTGGTGAAGATTCAACAGTAATATCTTAATTTTCCAGTTGAAGAAATTTCAAAATTCACTTCTAATGATTTGGCACGATTGAATTTAGTAAATTTAGTCAGGCACCAAAACAAATAAGGAATCTTACCAAGACAGAAAAGCCCGTCTGCTTTTTAAAAGATAATCATTTTAAAATCCTTGTCTTTTTTATTTTTGCTTCTCTTTTCTCTCTTTTCCCTCTCTTCTCCCTTTTTCCTTCCTTTATCTTTTCCTGCCTTTTTCCTTTCTTTGTTTTTTCCTTTTTCTTTCTTTTCTTTTCTTTCCCCTTTTTCAAAACACAATGCTAATACCATTGAAGGATATGCAACTATTTCAGTGAAAGAAATAAATCATTAAAAGACTCTATTTCAAAAGAACTTCTAAACCCACAAGTTTCACAATTCTCGCATTTATTTAGTTTTCTATCCCAAGGAAATAGACTAAATAATTCCAAGAATTGTAAAACTTGGAGCCACATAGGTGTGGTTGGTTCTACAGCAGATTGCTGAAGATACCATGGACGGCACATGTGAGTAATGAGAAAGTTTTAAGAATAATGGAAACAAAAGGAATGCTTCTACATAGAATCAGAAAGAGACAGTAGAAATTTCTAGGACACATGATGTGGAAAGAGGGCTTAGAGAATCTGATACTCAGAGGACATTGAAGGCAAGAGGGACAAAAGAAAGTAGTGAATAAAAGCTTTGGCAGAACAGTAGGAAGGATAGCTAAAAGACAAACCTTACAAAGGACAGGAAGTTATTAAGAGCCATGATCGCCCACATCCTGCAGAGTCATGACATATAGAAGGACTCGAGTAAAAAAAAAAAAAAAAAAAAAAAGAATTCTTGGAAAATGTTTCTTTTCCTTGTTGGTAATTATTGCTTTAAATTTCATTTATTTTGTTATCTGTGAATTGTTAAGGCCCGGGGCCACTCTAGATAGAGGGTTACAGAGTAAGAGACACAGCTTAATTTGTGAAGATAATGGTTAACCCTAGACTTGAACAGGATAAGTTTGGGAAGAAGCTGCTTAAGTGGAATTTACATCTTGCCAGAGGGACATGAAGGGAATGAGAGTAGTTTGCTACAATGGGTGTGGTATGGCGAGTCTTAGCTGTGGAGGTTAGGACTGGTGAAAATAAGGAGTGTAGATCGTCTGAATACTCCCCACAGAAATGGAGATAGAGCAGTGAGATGCTTTTGAAATCAAGAATAGGAAATGAAGACTAGGCAGCTCCCGTCCATATATTGTAGGAGTCCTCCATTTTTGGCCTGATCTGGCTCTTGTAAAGTTAGAGGATAGCAGGAGGAGTCAGGTACTTACTGAAGCAGTTCAGGGAACATTTGCTTCTTTTTCTGTTTCAATATTGGTAACACTTTCTTTGTTGTTTTTTGTTGATCCCGCCAAATAATGCACTGTTTCCCCAGATATTGTAACTAAGGTCTGCTTATTATAGTTGCAGTATAAACCACAGATGGGTTCTGTGGGTGTTGAACAAACACAAATGTGCCTTATCAGGCGTCTACAACAGGGATTGGCTAGTATCTTCAGATATGAGCAGCCAGCTATTATTATTATAGTAAAAGAAAGCATCACGTGATCATAAATGAAAATGCCTGGTGGGATGACAGAATATCTTATTAGCATTTAGTTAAACCAAGTTGCAGATAAATTACTTTTAACTGTTTTGCAGACCCTTTCATAAAATAGAAGTGATTCAGTAGGGTTTGACTCGATTCTCCATAAAGAGGATCACACGATACAATTGTGGGGATAATTTCTGGTTTGCTGTCCTAACAATGTCCTCAGAAGTTTAGCCTTCTTTCTGCAATGGTTGTTGGTATTTTGGTGATGACATTTGACCTTTTATTTATTTATATATTTTTTGTGGCTCTAAGCATGTTTGTGTATCCATCATCTAGCTTCATTCTGATGGCAAGTCTGTGTCCATGCACCTGATCTGTTCAGTAAAATTGCCTCTACATTTGCTTTAAAGAACTCAACTTTGATGTTCCTTTGCAGTGATGATTTCTGCAGAGTGTTTCTTTTCCAGTGCAGTTTGTGTTTTCGCAATCCTGACTAAAATGACCTCCTCACTTGAGTTTATCCAACCCCCCCCCCATGATATAGAATGTCATTGACTTTCTTAAGCTGCCCAGCATCCAGTGTCCATCAGATGCCCACCTCCATTAATATGAAGACTCTGAGATGAGGGCATAATCACAGTTTGGTTCACATTAATGTGAAGGCCAATTTGTGCCCCAGCTGCTTCCATGCCTAACAGAATTGAGCCTGATCTAAAGTGTTAAGAGATGAGGCCAATGTCATCTGTGCTGCAGATAACTGACGCAGAGTGGCGTCTGCTCTTTGTTTTCATTAGTTTTTACTCTGTATTTAGGAGCTGAATATTATTCAGTTATATTTGACTAAGCACATCTGTTAAGATGATTGTGCATCAGTCTTCTCCCCTTCCACTGGATTTTAGTATTCCTCTTTTGATGTGCAGTCTTTGGGGACTGCATCTGTCAGCAGGTGTGTGGGGGGGGGGGATTTGCATAGTTTTGCTCTTTTGACTTCCTGTTCTTAAAACTCTTCTGATGAGACCCTTGAGTCAAGAACCAAAATTCAATCATCAGGCTTGGCTGAGTCTTGCACTTGGCCTCTTTTCTTTGGAGATTTTTCTTGAAATAAATCTAAAACTAAATTGATTTTGATTAAGATTAAACACATTCCTTAACTGTGTTACAATGGCAGCTCCTCTGCATGACAGTTCATCATCAGATATTTAAAAGATAATTTGTAACTTTTTTAATCATTTCATCCCAAGCAAGGCAATAAAGCCACTAAGATGCAAGGGGTTACTGAGAGTGAAGGAAACTGAAAAAAAGTTGCTGAGTAGAAAGGACATTAAAAAGAACAGGATTCAAGGAGACAGAAGACATTTTTAATCATTTCACCACTAACAAGGCAATAAAGCCACTAAGATGCTAAGAGGTTACTGTGTGTGAAGGAAACTGAAAACCTTATTGTAAAAAAAGGAAAATAGATGATCAGGATTCAAGGAAATAGATCACAATTCACGTTGCATTTAAATTTTTGAATGTTGTAGTTGACTGGAAAGCTAGAATTGAATTCCACAAGTGAGAAGTGTGAGAAAAGAAACTGTTAGGATAGAGCTTGCTACTTGTAGGACAGATTGAGGGTAAGAGGACAAGAGAAAAGAAACCTACTTTGCAAGCATGAGTGAATGGATGGCAGAGCAGGGTTTGGGAGAGATGGCCAAAAAAAGGCAGCTTTTATCAGCTATAAAGGACAGGAGGAGTCATGATAACTGACATCCTGAATGGAAACAGCATATAGAACTGTTGGAACTGCTAGGTAACCTTGACATATTTGGAAACGATATTGGAATAACCAAAAACAAACTACCTGCATTTGGATAGAAAGTGAGTTCAGCGGAATATACAAAAATAGAAATTGGTGTAAGACAAGGACGTGTCTTCTCATTGGATTTATTCAACTTATATGGTGTGTTGATTCTGAGAGAATTAGAAGTCCTACCAGAATTCATTATTGGTGGCAACAATCTTAACAATGTAAGAGATGCAGATGACAGAGTTGACAGCAGACACAGAAAAGAAACTACATCATACAGAAAGTAATGACAAAAATCTAAAAGAAAGGATTAAACATCATTTGCGAGAAAACTGTATAGCAAAAGGAATAGCCCAACATGCAAATTACAAATTTAAATATCTGGAAGTTGTTTTAACAGGACAGAAAGTGTGATAGTGAAATTCAAATTATAGCTAAGGGTGCATTCCAAAAGCTAAGCAAAGTATTAAGAAACATGAAAAAGTCATTAGAAACAAAAAAAAAAAAATAGTATAGTTACATAATACCCCTCCTCGTACAGGGTGCGATGGATAAATTGTCATCTAAATTATGCTAAAATGAAAATAAAGCTGACATCTCATTTTAACAGATATATTTGCCAAAATTCCACAAAAATATCTTGAAGTATTAAAGAGTAAATTTATTCAATAAAATCACCATTGGCTTCAACCATGACTTCCAGATGACTCTGGAATCTCCTACAACTCTTCTGGATGGTCTCCTTGTTTACATTGGTAAATGCTGCCATAATACCTGTCTTCAGTTTATCTTTGGCGTTACAAGAAGTTTTGTTGGTCTCTTGTTTAACTGCACCCTATGCATAATAATCAAGAGAGATGCAGTCTGGTGAGTTAGATGCCCAGATGTAAGGTGATTTGGTTGCAGAAATTGTCTAATAGACATGACTGGGTTCTCCTGCTTGTGTGGCATGGTACAGATCCTGTTGCTAGACATAGGGTCTTTCAGAAGCCACCCTTTTGATCCAGGGCAGCACTACCTCCTCAAAGCACTTGATGTAGGCACCCATGTTGAGTCTGAGGCCCTCACCACCAAATTTGGAGTTCTTATCAGAATGATGAGAGCTGCCATACCTTCATGATCACCATTAGACTCCTCCAACTCTTTCCAAATCCTCTGCACTGAAATGTTTGTATTGGAGCTTCCTGTGCAAATGCCAAACAGTACAGCATGCCATTTCCAAATTTCTGGTGAAGTGAATTGTGTCACGGTGCTCTTTTTCTCGCAAATGGTGCCCAACCATCCCTACTATAATGTGCAGTCATCAAAAACGAACAACATATGCGCAAAATTAAAAATATAAAATGGCGAAAATTTACTCATCGCACTTTGTCCAGCATTCATTGCCATATACAATGTGCTTACAGATGAAGACAAGACTTAAAGCAATAGAAATGTGGTTCTACAGAAGGATACTGAGAATACCATGGGCCAAACATGTGAGCAATGACAGTTTTAGAGAAAATGGAAGAAAAAAAAAACAAATAAAGTTAACATCAGGAAGAGACAATTGAATGTTTTAGGGCAAATAATGAGAAGAGGGCTTGGAAAATTTGATACTCACAGGACTGATTGAAGGGACAGAGGAAAAAAAAGTATAACCTACCAAGTGAGCATGATCAAATTGATGGCAGAACAAGGTTTAGGAGAGATAACAAAAAATAAAATTTATTAATAGCTACAAAGCACAGGAAATTGTGGTGAGCCATGACCAACATCCTGAAGAAACACAGCACATAGTCATTGGTCATAATGCTTCTCAAGTTGCTGACATTAACAAAGCACAGGGTGTAGGATCCACTTGTGACCAGACCGTATACTGCTTTTTGAGGTTCTGCAGTGGGGATACAAGTTTTCAAGTTCTACGTTGTAGAGGACGTCCATCAAAATATATATATATATATATAAAAATAGTCGAACATAACCCACATCAAAGAATAAGAGAAATGTCTCAGATAATGGGTATCAGCATTTCAACAATATCAGAGCATCTCGAGAAAATTGGTAAGATGAAGAAACTTAATAAATGAGTTCCACATGAACTCTGTGAACATCAAACAGTTTGATATGTTCGATGCTGCATCTGCAAAATTGAAATTATCCATTTCTTGATTGAATAGTGGCTTCTATTGAGAAATGAATCCTTTAAGTGACTGGCTCAATGACTTGATCCTGAAGAATCATCTTTCAAAAATTGAAATGGCACTAACAGAAGATTATATTGACTGTCTTCTGGTCTGGCCTTGACATTATCCATTACACCTTTCTGGAATCTAACTGGGATATCACGACCGAACTTTACTACCAGCAACTGGGTGAAATGCACATTCATTTAAGAGAAATGCAACTGGCACTGGTTAATTGACGAGGTCCAATTCTACTTCATAACAATGCTCGACCACATGTTGTCAGGATGGCAGTGCAGAAGTTGACTGACTTGGGATAAAAGACTTTACCACACCCACCATATTCCACTGATCTCTCGCCCACTGACTACCATTTTTTCAAGCATCTTCATAATCTTCCAATCCAAAGACATACCATAGGAAAAAATGCAGAAACTGGATTCAAAAATTTCTCAGTGACCAGACTTTTAAGGTTTTATCGTAAAGGCTAAATAAAACTTGATGGCAGAATTGTATATTTTGACTTGCATCTGCAATTGACAATCAATATTTTAAAACACTAGTCGAACAAAACTCAAAATTATAAGAGAAACAACTCAGATAATGAGTGCCACCATTTCAACGATACTGGATTATCCCAAGAAAATTGGTAAGATGAAGAAACTCTATAAATGGATTACACATGAAATCAGTGAATGTCGAAGAGTTCGACATTCTGAAGTTTGTTCGATGCTGCATCTGCAAAATTCGAATGAGCCATTTCTTGATTTAATAGGGAATTGGGATGAGAAATGGTTCTTTTATAACAATTGTTAAGGATCAGCTTAATGACTTGATCTTGATGAAGGACCAAAACCCATTGTAAAATCGAAATGGCGCCAACAGAAGATTATGGTGATTGTCTGCTGATCTGGCATTGGTGTTAGGTATTACAACTTTCTGGAAACTAACTAGCGCTTCACTGCTGAAGTTTACTGCCAGCAACTTGATGAAATGCACATTTAATTAAGCAAATTGCAACTGGCTCTTGTTAATTAACAAGGTCCAATTCTACTACATTATAATGCTACTTAAGGTCCTCAGAAAATAAAACTACATACAAAATGTAGAAAAGGAAAAACTACTTCTGAATAGTTTTCAAAGAATTGGTACAATTTTTGAAGCAAAGTTCATTGTAACAGCGAAGAATAGAACAATCACACTAGCCAAAGACTTTTCCTTGATGGTCAGCCATATGTTGTCAGCATGACATTGCAGAAGTTGACTGACTTGGGGTACAAGATTTTGCAACACCCACCATATTCCCCTGATCTCTCGCCCACTAAGACCACTTTTTCAAGCATTTTGACAATTTTTCAAGCCAAAAGACATTCTGCTCCAATGAAGATGCGGAAACTGCATTCAAAGAGTTCTTAGTGTCCAGACCGTTAGCATTTTATCACAAAGGCATAAATAACCTTGTAACTTGATCCCAGAAATATAGAGACATCCACAGTTCTTATTTTGATTGATTTAAATCCATTAATCCAGGTATAAAAATTGGTTCTAATATTGAACATTTTTTCAAACAACTTCATATTAATTTTTTTTTTTTTTTTTTTTTTTTTTTTACTAGTATTTACTTTCATCTTCATTTTTCATTAGATTAAGCATTGTCAGCCATTATTGCTACTTTTTTTATTTGTATTTACTTTTATTTTTATTTAAAAAATTGTTTTTTGTATTTCCTCCCTTTTACACAGTATCACATGCATAGGATATTATATATGCAGTTTTTAGTAAAACTCTTCTATGTGACCAGCTCTTAAGAAAGTTGCAAGAAATGGTTTAAAAAGTAAGATTCCTTTTGATTTTATAATGACAAATCCTTTGAATCTCTTTCTCTTCTTCTTACATGTGTGTTTTGCATTTCTTAAAAAGGCAATGTTTTCTTGTTTATTTCAAACAAATGACTTACTAATTTATTTCACTCTCCTCTTTGTCAAACCTTTCCTTATTCAGCCTTTAACTTTGATAATGTTAGATATTCTTGTAGGAATTGTTAACTTGTCTGGGAATATGCCAAACATTGAAACTCCCAGAATTGACTTCAGACAATTTGGCAACAGAAACCAGTTTAAAATTTCTTTCTCAGTCCATTGATTCTTCCATATACAATTTAATGGTAGCAGTTTTTGGCAGCCCTCTGTTAATTCAATACTGCATTTTCATTTCTACTGCTTCCTAAAAGAATTTTTTATTTGGTAAAATGACCCTACAGAAAAAAGTTCAGACAAATGTTCAAGGTAACATTTAAATTTATATGGGCACACAACAAAGATGGACAACATGAGCCAAATTTAAGAACAAATGATAAATTTATTCTCAACATACAAAATAGTGAATGAATTACACAAATTAAGTGCATTGTGTGCCAAATGATGATCAATATCATGTATGTAAAAATATTCAAAATGCAAATTAAATATTCTCTTTTACAATAAAATTTATACTTCTGCATAAGGTCCTCAGAAAAGAAAGCTACATATAAAATGTAGAAAAGGAAGAAAATACTTCTGAATCATTTTCAAAGAATTAATACAATTTTCAAGGCAAAGTTTGTGGTAACAATGAAGAATAGAACAATCACACCATCCAAAGACTTTTTCTTGGTGTGAGAGTGACCTATTGTTCTTTTAAATTATCTTCTAGTGGTTGTCAAATTTCTTTTGTATTGCTTTTCTTATTTCCTTTCTGGACCAGGGCGACCTGGCTTCCAGCAGCAGATGTTAATCAACTCCTTCCATTAAATCCAAGGCCCATTTTTATATCCTACAGGTAGGCTCTAAATTCACTTCTCGCAATTTGGAGGGAAACCTTTTGATTGGTTCTGGATGAAAAACAAACGCAGGTGTTCTTTTCTCACAAATCGAAATGTAACCAAAAACATGCTCAAGTGGCTTAAATTTCTACCTCTTCCTCAATATGGTCGATTGATTTCTTTTAATATTTTACCACTTTTCTGTTACTATCCATGGTGTTTTCTTATAGGCCAAATCATAATGGACAGAACGGAAAGAACTGGAGGCAGGTTTTGAATATATTGGGTATTACGGTATTTTAGTTTGGCTTTGAAGTTAGTTTAAAATAAATTCAAAGAAATTTGTCTTTGTATTTGGAATATCATTTAATTGAAGTAAATAAGTACAAGATTTTTTTTATTTTGGATTTTTTTATGTAAATTAAAAACAAATTTTGGGGGTCTGTAATTCACTACACAAAAAAATGCTTGTTTTTCTTTTCTTGCTACTTTGAATTTTAAAATTAAAGTTTAAATATTTTCCCCTTTAAGTTTAACATTTTTCACTTAAAGTTTATTAAGGTTTTTCTCAAAAAAAAAAAAAAAACACTTTGCTTCTTCCATGAGATTTTAATTTTACAAAGACCTTTTTTTCTGTATGCTTCTGATTTTACAGTGAAATTTATTTATGGAAAAAAGTAAAATTTAAAAAAAATACCATTGTCAGTGGTCACAAAGAATAAAATCTAATTCTTTTATGAGTAATTTGTGGTTTTATTTTAAACATTTTTTTAAACTATTTTTTTAGTTTACCATAATAATGTAAGATAGAAGCAAAATGTAATATTTTTGTATTACAAAAATAAAATGAATGAAAAAACATTTAAGAAATGTTTTTACATAAATTTAATGATATACAATTATAATCTTAAAATTTAATTCAGTATATTTATTTTTGATATTGCGAGTAAAAATGCTGTGAGTAAATTAAATTAAATAATCCTGCTGATCAGTCATTTTTCCAGGGTCTTCTAATTAAAGTTTTTAAAAACTATGGTAAAAAAATTTTTTAGCTTAATCACTGACTCAACTTTTTTTTGTTAAAAGTTTATTATTTTCCTGTTTAAAGTTTTTTCAATGTTCTGGAAAAAGAAAGAAAAAAAAACAATTACTACTCTTCTAGGTACCTCCACTCAATTTTTGATACCTAATGTTTAAAAAAATAAATTTAAAAAAATGAAAAAGCATTCTTGAAGATTTCATTTTAGCTTTAATTGAAAGTTAAATGATTACATTTACTATTTCCAGTAAGTAAAATATTCTGGTGTATTTTAAATAGTGTGGGGTACAGCTACCTGGGTTAAAAGGAGAATTTAATACGGGATACCCTGCTCAAAAAATACAACGCAAATTTCAAGAAAAGACAACAGGATAAGGAACGTTTGTAGAAAATAGAACATTGTATATTTAATGTCATTCATGCAGAATAAACAAATTTGTATATTTTTATATCTTGTTGAATAGAGTAAAAAAGATTAATGCTTTAGTTCGTTTAAGCAAAGGTGATTTCAGCAAAAAAATGTTTGTGTTCGCTGTCTTTCAACAGAGTTGTAGAGTAATGTCTGTTTCTTTTGTTTTTGTGTATCCGCCGAGTAGGTGTAAAGGAAAAAGGGGCGATCAATTTAAGTTGAAAAAGAGTGTGAATGAGAAATAAGATAAGAGGAAAATGTACTTATCGGGTTGAATTGTTTTGGAGTCAGTTGTAAATTTGTTGTTGTTGTTTTCCTTTCCTACCCCACTTTCTGCTCTTAGTGTCGGATTGAGTCAGTAACGGACCTGACTGTCAGTTTTCTGTCCTCTATGATCTCTGCGCCCTTCTGACTGGTGATTGACTTGAGTCTCTCTATTTATAGCTGACGTTTTTTTCACACTGGATTATTATCTTTTTTTTTAGTTTGGCAAATCGCCTCCTTTCATTGATCAGAAAATTAATTTCACACCTTATTGCGAAATCTGTTTTTAGTTGTTTTGATCTGATTTTGCAGGTGTGCAAATCTTTGTGTTTTTCAGTTATTTGTTGGAATGATATAGGATTTGTATCCTATTATAGCAATCTCAACTTTTTGTGCGATTTCAGAAAATTTTATTAAAAGGGGCCATTTTCTTAACTTAGAATAAGTGCTGAAAGTTTTCATTAAAATCCAACAAATATTTGATTTTTGCAAGAATTTCCAAATTAATGTGTGTTTCACTGGAAAAAGTGGAAAAAAAAAAAAATAACCTTTATCTTTGGTTCGACTGCTGATGTAAACAAAAGATTTTGAACCAAAATTTCCAACATGCTAGAAAGGATTAAAAAAACTTTAAAAAAATAATAAAAATTACTTTGGCCTTTCTTCTTAATAATAACATAAACATTTTGATGACAACTTTGTTTTTATTGAGTTTGGGGCCGTTTTTCATCATGCTTGCTGGAGGGGTTTTTTTTTGGTGGGGGTGGGGGGGGGGTTCTGCGAAAAAGTGAAGGTACCTATTAACCAACAACCGTGCTAGTCAGTCATTTTTCCATGTTCTTAATTTAATTACTTATTTACTCAAGTTGATTATGAAACTAATTTTTAACACAAGAAGGCCGAGATTAAAGTGTACTGCGGTGGATTGTCTCATTACGAGGCATTGTCTCGAAAATAGCCAAAGCCCTCTCCCCTTGGCATTCTCCTTAGGCACCTGGCAAAACCCCCAGTCCCCACTTTAAATCAAAGGGGATGTGTTGCCTGGAGGAGCAGCACTCTGGGAGGCAATAGCTGATCTTATGTTGACAAGTGCCAGAAATTTACATACTTAATTAACTCGATAATTAA
Organism: Acanthosepion lycidas; assembly: GCA_963932145.1. Taxonomy (NCBI): domain Eukaryota; kingdom Metazoa; phylum Mollusca; class Cephalopoda; order Sepiida; family Sepiidae; genus Acanthosepion; species Acanthosepion lycidas. Next base: position 13,211,217 of record OZ010587.1, read on the forward strand.
TTAAAAGATTATGCAATATTTTGCAGACCTTTTGTTAGCAATATACCCCCAAAACCAAATTCTCTAAAATTTCTGTTTTTAATTTATTGGTATGAGGGGAGGTAAAAGTTGGAATTAATAGTATAATTAATTTAGCATGAAAAGTTACCACTAAATTGAAGCAGTGAAAGAAATAATTGTACTTAAGAAGCTTAATCTATAATTTCAGATATTACCTAGTTTCCAGCAATGCTCTGAAAGTGTTGCATCATTGCTTGCATGACAAAACTGTGTGATATGAATAAAATATCTGTCTATATTTCTGAGATGAGGTATTATGTACACTATTTACATTATTCAGACTATTGTCCTCATTTTTGTTGCCATATTTATTACGTTTCGGCCGTTGTACACTCCAGCCTTCTTCAGGTGGTTGGAATGTCGAACTGAACCCTTTATTTCACTCACTGGGGTAGACTGTTCTAGTTCCACGTGCCATGTTTAATAGATGTCAGTTATCAGTTATCTCCTGTTAGTTATCCCTCTGAAAGTTCTCCACTGCATTAACCAGGTATTGAACTCACACTCTTTGGGTCCTGTCACTGGATCTAACCAATGCCTTTATCCACTCAGACAAATGTAACAGTGACAGAAACCAAAGAATGTGAGTTCAATACCTGGTTAAATTTAAATTTCGACATTTATATGACCCATAAAGGAGTTGATATGTTGTTAAACTAACAAATCAAATAAATAAAAAAAAATATAAATAAATAAAAGTGATCTCTGGTAGGGATTGAACCTGTATCCTTCTTTGTAGAAGAAACCAGTGTTCGAGCCAGTGTGCTTTATGGCTCAGTTACAAAAATCATCACGGTTCAGCAATGCTCTATTTTCCCTTTTAAGGAAAGTGCACTTCCATATTCAGATATTTATCTCGAACCCCCACATCTGCTGTTTCATATACAATTATAAACAAAGTAATTTCTGAAGAATTTAATTGATTTATTTTTAATCTGACATTTTTATTACTTGAAATGTTATTATAGTGTCTAGTCGTATTTGAAATAAATGCCCCCCCCCTATATTTGCATTTGAAACACACAAATAAAACAGAACCTTACTGAACTGTGATGCACTCTGTAGCTGAGCAGTAAAACATGCCAGATCAAATAGTGGTTTCTCCTATAAAGGGGGACACGGGTTCATTCCATACTGGAAAACATTTTTTCTTTAAGATTTCTCAAATGTGCAGGTGAATAGATGTAATGCCCACTGGATACCCCATTTTTATTTTGAATATGAGTACCCACTAAGTAATCACCTAATGATAAAATAATATTAGGATTGATGGTCTGAGCAGTTGCAATGAATAGCAACTAAAATTAAGTGGTAACTAAGCTCTCACTATTCTTCTATATTTATCTATAAATAAACTGATATAAAAGGATATTTTTTGAAAAGTGATTTTCATTAGGGGGGTGTGTCTCTCTCATATATATATATATATATATATATATATATATACACACACACACACACAAAAAAGATGACAACTTCTCAGCTCGACCAAGAAAAGATTTTTGGGGGGGATGAAAAAAAAAAAAAAAACAGATGTTTGGTCAATTAGTCAGATTTGGAGAAGTGGGTCAGGCCAAGAATTTTTCTGCATTCCCTTGTGTTTATATCACACACACACACACATATATATATATATATATATATATATATATATATATATATAGCCTACATACTCACACACATATACAATGTACACACACATATATATATATATATATAATATACGCACATAATGCACACACACACACACACACATATATATATATATATAAATACATACAAATGTGTCATATATGAACACACACACACACACATATATATGTGTTTGTGTATATGAAATGCCTATAGCATCATCTAAATAAAGTGTTTTATTGTTTTCTCTTTGGCTTCAAAGGCAAAAGATTTTATTCATTCATCTCTTAAAATTACTGCCAGACGTTAATACTCTAGGCTGCAGTCTTAGATTTTGGAAGTCATCCAAAAAATGTACTCCCCGACCGCATACGCTTACATAAAATCACATGGACTTGCACACACGCAAAAGGTCATTCATGCATACTCGGTGGGTCTTGTGAAGCACGCCAAATCCTGCTCGGACAGACTTGCGGAACCCAGCTTCCTTTTCTTTTCCAAATCTTGTTTATGATCTTCACTTTTTTCCTTCAGGGTTACAGTTGGATGGAAGATAAAAGAAATTTTTTTCTAAAATTGTCTCCATCTCAATGTCGACATTTAATGGAGATGACACTTGGTTGTTTTGAAAATGTTTAGTCATTTCGCTGTTGGGAATTGAAATTGCAGTTTTGTTTGCATAATTAGAATCGGGATCCAAAAGTAGACTTATATCTCTCTAGTTATATATACACACACACATTACAGTTCAAAAGTTTGAGACGACTCCCAGTAACTTTTTTTTTTTTTTTTTTTTCTGTCCTGGCTAAGACAAACTACATCCAACAGCAAGGCCTTTGAACAGAAGGTTTTGAGGAATGTGGAACCACTTCTTAATTGCTGGTGTTCTTAGGTCCACCCTGACCTGGGGTGGTAGCACCTGTTAGGGTCCCAGCTATGGGCAAATAGTTCACCCCAAACTAGGGTCAAAACTCTATGAAATTGTCAAAATATGTTTTAATACCAGAAATACTTAGTAAAAATAATTATTACCAGAAATACATTTTTGAAAAAAAAAATATTACCAGCGTTACATATTTTTAAAAACAAGATATTGCCAACTATAAATTTTTTGAGAGAAAATATTAACAGCAAAGGATGAAAATTACCAGAAATAGATTTTTGGAAAGGAGGAATATTACCAGAAATAGATTTTTGGAAAAAATATTATCAACAATGAAAGTTTTGTCGGCATTACCAATGTATGCTGTAAACCAAACCAAACCATCCAAAATTGTAAATTTCCTAAAAGTTGGAATGTACTCAAAAACATGAGTAATTGAAAAATGGTTCAAATGCATATGTATACATATATGCATTTTTTTTTTTTTTTTTTTACCAAACTATCGCTATAAATCTATTTCAAAATTTAGTTGGCATTAAATGGCCCACTGTGGTTGATAGACCATAAAACAAAACAACCAACCAACCCAGTAATTTTTTTTTTTTTTTTTTTTAAACTGGCTTAAAAAAAAGTAGTTATTTTGTTCTTTTTAAATAAGAGAAAATGATTATTTTTTTTCATTAGAAATTTTATGACAAAAAGAAAAATAGCATTTTATGATGAAATTTTGCTCTTGTCACAATATCCTCCTTCAGCCTTGATTACTGCAGCACAAATTTTTGGCATGCATTGCAAAAGTTTCTCAAAGTATAAGTTTGATAATTGATTTCATTCTTAAGAGCTCTTAATTTTTTTTTTTTTTTTCACCCTTCTGTCAGCCCTAGAATTAGCTTGGGATGAACCATCCCAAGCTAATTCTAGGGCTGGCTTCAAACTTTTGAACTGTCATTTATATATCCTCATTTTTTTTTTTTTTTTTTTTTTTTTTTTTTTTTCTGACTTACCAGTTTTTGTAAAAATGTAAACAAATTTTATAGTGTTACATTTTTTTTTTTTATTATGATAAAGTAACAAATTAATATAAACTCAATAAAAAAAACAAAAAAAACAAATTTTTTTTTTTTATTTGCTTATAAACATCTAAATCTATGAAGAAACACTTCTTGATATTTGAAAAGTATGAAATGTGGGTTTCAGAAATGGGCGGTTGTTGCAAACAAACAGTAAATAATAAATTAAAAAAAACCCTAAAAAAAATGCAGTTTTTTTTTTTTTTTTTGTGTGTCAATTCATGTTTGATACATTTATTTGCCCAACTTTTTTTGCCTTTCTTATCACAACCAAATAATGACAGTCAAAAAAAAACTCAAAAGTGTTAGCTTAAATTTTACTGAAAGGACTTATTAGGTTGGTGTAAAAATAATGCCGTTTTCTCACAAATGTTACTATGTGAGAAAATGACATTATTTTTGCACCAACCTAATAAATTGCTGTTGCCTTATATACCATTTTTTTTTTTTTTTCCAATTACCATATATTTCCATGTCTAAGGTGTACTTTAGATAAGATGAGGTAAAAATATACCTGTACTATGAGATGACTGCTTACTCATTAAAGATGTTATTTTAAATGTTTTTACTTTAGTTTTTACTTACTGTATCCTTAGAAATTCAAAATAAACAAAAAAACAAAACCTATTCTAGAGCATGTTTTTCTAACTTGCCCCCTAAAAGGGAAACTATTGTTTTTGTTTATATTTTAATCACGTGGTCACTTGTGAATTGAATAGTGATTCTTCTTTTACTTCTTCGTTTTTTTTTTTTATTTTTATTTTTTTATTTTTTTTTATTTTTTTTATTTTTTTTTTATTTTTTCCCTATATCTAAATAGTTACAAACAGCCTAAGTTCCTTTGAAAAATAAGGATTTTATATAACCCTAAATTGTGTTATTTAACGCCAAAATGATAATGAATTTTTAATGAGAAATAAAAAAGTTGCTGAGAACTCAATCGTAACTCAATGATTACTTTACTTTTTCTTAGCTGAGCTTGCATGGGTACAAGTTTTTTTTTATTTCATTGATATGGAATTATTCTTCGAACAGGCAATTTATTATGAAGTTATGCCAGTTATAGATAAGGTAGAAATGGGTTTTTTTATTACTTTTATTATCAGTTTATTTGATAATGTGAATCTTTTCATGCACATTTGGTTATCGCACTGAATCTGAGGTTAGCCTACCAACAAAAACATCACTTAAAATTCAAGAATTCATTTTTAGAATTGTATAAGATGACCCCCCGATTTTTAAGGGCGATTTTTGGGATTTAAAGGTCATCTTATCTGCAGAAATATATGGTAGTCATTTCTGTATCTTTATCTAACGTAGTAAACGTAAAAAGAAAACGTTGTTGTTGTTGCAAGCAAGCAGTGAAGAACAAACCTCAAAACAACACAGTTTCCTAATTTTTTTTTTTTTTTTTTTGTCAATTCATGTCGGATTTATTTGCCCAATGATTTTGCCTTCCTTATCAGAATTGAATAAAACAATCAAAACTCAAAAAGTGTAACTTTAAATTTTGCTGAAAGAATGTGGCTATTTTAATTGAAGGCACATTTTGAATAATCTCAGCTCTTCATTGATGAATCTGTTAAAAACCAATGTTGTATTACTTACTAGCAGTAGAGCCCGGGGATGTAAAAATAAGAGATAGATCAAGTATCGACCATCATAAAGACTGAAAAATAAAATTGACAAAGATTATTGTTTAAGGTTGACGGACACGCAGGTCTTAATTAGTTTTTTGGGTTTTTTTGTTTTTTTTTTGTTTTTTTTTTCACGAATTGGTCAAACTCAAACAAAAACATTTTTCAATCGTTATGAGTCTACCGATTGAATAGAATTTTGAATAATTGACTCTTATAAATGGAATTTTTAAAGCATTCTGAATGTAAAAATAAAGAAAAAAGTGTGCAAGACAATAAGAAACACTACCTGCCAAAAAAAAAGTGAAGTTTTGTTGAAATTGGTTGAAAAATGTAGGAAATCCGATCCTATAAATGAACACACACACAAACAACCTGGGTTTTTATAATAAGTAAAACTCAATATGAGTTGTCCTCCTTCCATTCTCGTGATTTCTCTTAATCGTGTTTTCAAATTGATTTCGTGCAAAAACTATTGTTTTTTCAATTTTTGGCGCTGTTAGAACCACCGCAAGGTAATTTTACGTAGTCCTGTGAAGTTTTGTTGAAATTGGTTGAAAAATTTAGGAAATCCGATCCAATATATAAACGTACAGACACACAATCTGCGTTTTTTATAATAAGTAAGATTAGAAGTTCCTGTTCCAAGTGCAAAAATGATGTTTTTCTCTGCTTCACTTATAGTACATCTGAATTTGAATTCATATAAAAAAAAAATAAAATTGAATTTGCTCCATATATATATATATATATATATATATATATATATATATATGAGAAAAATAACTTGTTCATTATATTCCTCATATATATCCATAAACTGACCCCGTATTCTGTAACCCTCTACCTCAAGTGGCTCTTGGGCCTTGAACAGGGTGAAAATTATTATAAAAAAAATAAAGTAATGTTTGTCTTTCTTATCACTCCTATTCTCCATTACACTAGTCATTCACATAAACGTTAGTGATTTTGATTCTCACTGTGTGCTGTACAGTTTCCACTTTGTGCTACATCGAAGCTATGCTTAGAACATTATTTTGGTCAGTTCAATCTTCACTGGGTGCTCCATACTTTTGACCTTGTGCCACATCTAAGCTGTGCTTAGTAAATCACTTGATTCATACAAAGTTGTCAGCTAGGTGGCCTACTGCCTTCTCCTGTCCCTCTTGGCATCAATATATCCTGTGAGTATCAAATTTTCCAAACTTTCTTTCCTCATATATCCCAGTGTCTGATTCTAAGTACAAGTCTTTTTTATTTACATTTTACTTAACTTCCTCAATGCTTGCACACTCCATCTGTAATATTCTCAACATCCTTCTGTAGAGCTACATTTCCTCTTTTTCTGTGATTGTCCAGCATTCATTGCCAGAAAGGAGGATTTATATTTATTATATAGCCGTTCAACACTCATTTGTTTCTAAGGAATTATTTTTTTAAATTATTTCCTAAAAACTTCCTAGGTGGCTTTGCTTTCTATTTTTTTTTTTTTTTTTTTTTTTCCCTCTTCATATTTTCCAGACAATAAATAAATTCTAAAGCTCTTATCTTTGAGTGGAACATTATGCTAAAAACAACAATGACAACTGCCTATTATACTGATTGATTTGTTTTTTTTTTTTTGTTTTGTTTGGTGTTTTTTGATTTGTTTTTTTTTTTTTTTTTTTTTTTTTTGTTTTGTGTTATGCATGTTTTTTTTGTTTTGTATGTTTTTGTTTTGTGGCGTTTTTGTTGGTTTTGTTTTTTGGGTTTTGTTTGTGTGTCGTTTTTTGTTGGTTTTGTTTCGTGTCTTTTTTTTATTTTTTTTTATTTTTTTTATTTTTTTACAGCTTATCAACTCTTTGCAGGTTAATTAAAGCCAAATTTATTTTTAGATTGTAAGAATTTTGGGGAGATAATAATGATTTACTGATACAAGCCCTACTAATTAACCAATAATTGGAGGAGAGAAAAGGTGGATTCATACCTTTGGCTGGAGTGAATTAAATTTCTGGAGCCAAGGATAAATGTTCTGTTCTTTTTGGTTTGTGTTTTTGTTTTTATTGTCCTCTCCCTCAAATTTTTAGTTTAAAATTTATGAAGGCAAATGTTTGGAATTAATATAATTAATTCCATTCTTGCTTAGCATAGAATAATTTTTTCTTTAACTGTTAGCATTTAGATGAAATTATTTTTAGTTTATAATTTCATTAAAACTCCAATGGCAATGTTGTTCATTATTGCTTGTTAAAAAGCAAAAGGAAAAAAAAAAAGTAATTTCAATTTTGTGGGCCCTATCTGACCTGCTGCTCACACTCTCACCCTCATTTTGTTGGTATAAAAAGTTTGTTTTTATTTTTATTATTTTTGGTGGGGGTGTTGAACAAGAAAAATTGTTTGTAATGGTTTCACCTCCTGCCAGAAATGGAATAACTTGAAGGAATTTGGTTTTAAATTGGCAGAGCAAATAACATTTCAATTTAGTCAAAATGTCTGAAATGCTTAAGAAAACATGCCAAATGCACCTCCCACCACCACCACCATCACCAACCCAATCACTTCCTGAAACAAATATTTTATATTTTTCATTTCTGTTTCAGAATCTGTAAGCAATTTTTACCCCCAAAAAGTAAAAACTCAAAATAATCTATATATGTGGGGTTGTTTTAAAGCTTTTTTTTTTTTCCTTAATTTAAATAAAAGGTCATTGGGGAGGGAGAAAATTTTGGTTGTGGCCCAGGAAGTAAGATAGAACAAACTTAGACAGAGCTGACTTGGCAAACACTTATATGATTGCAAGTTCAAGCCTCACCCAAATTTGACTAATTTGATTAGAATCCCTTCAATATATATATATATATATATATATATATATTCATCCTCTGAAGGACTTATATAAATAGGCAAATATAAAGATTTTATTTTGTGACAAGTATCTATATAAAAGAGCATAAAAATTGTTGATTTTACAAAACTTGGTATAGGAATGCTCATGAATATTCATCAGTCTAGCAGAAAAGTTAGTGAAGTTCATGGACGTGAAGTGATACACTACAAATGCCTAGTAAACAAAAGAGTTGATTTTATGCCTGAGGATGCATGTTTTTCTGACAATATTACTTGTGTATTCAGGCCAGTAGATTTAGTTGGATAAGAACAAACTGGTAAATTAAAAAAAAAAAAAAACAGGACTTCTACTCTTAACATGAGTATCCATCAAAACCAATATCAGATTTAATCCATTTTCTAAAAATATAGGTGTGTGTGTCTGAGATATATATATAAATGTTTTTGTACAGATTATATTGGTACTCTTTCATTTGTCCTTGTTTTATTAACTAACCTATCTATTTTACATATAACAAGCACATGTGAACCCTTTTTTCTAATTATAATTTTTTTTTTCAGTCATGTCTGATTTAAAATTACAAACATTGCTTATTTATAGCATAATCTGTTCATATTCAAGGATATTTTTCCATGTATTACAATTAAATGATGCAAGAAATGTACCATAACAGTGAAAATCACTTTTATTTCCCCAAGTACTTTCCATCTCTTTTTGAGATCATCATGTGTGCAACTGGTAAGGCAAAAAACTGTGTAGCTATCTATCACTTTAATTTTTTCTTTTTGTGTTTAATTGCAATGGCTAACAGTTATACTTTAATGTTCATTAGAATGTAAAAAATTATCTATTATCGAATTTTTTATGTTTTATGTTGGAATGTCATGATCAAGTGCACATTAAAGGTGAAAACTGTTCTTTTTATTGGCATTTTTGAACATTATTACAGTATTTGTAGCTGATTCTATTCAGTGTTGTCTTCAATTTTTTAATGTAGATTGCTTCAAGGATCTGTAGTTTTAATTTGTTATTTTCTTGGTGTAGGATAGTTAACAATCAGTATTTTTCTATACTATGAATGTGGACAGGAATGTTGGTGTAAATGTCTCACAATGAACGAATGGTCAGACGTGCCGAGTAGTATGTCTTGATAATGTCATGTATCCAACATATATATTTGTTTTTCTGTTGGAGATACATTCTCTCAAGGGACATTTGAATTGATATATAATGTTGATTTTTAAGTAATGCTTTAGTTGCTGGAGCAGAGTTATTGTGAATATTTAAATTGGTTTTATTGTATTATGTATAATATATGATTAATTTTATGTATTATGTATAATATATGATTAATTTTATCCATGGGAGATATATTGGTACAAATGAAGTTTTTTTATGATTTTCTCATCCTGTTTGTAGTTAGCATGCATCTGGTTACAATATAAGAGTTTGATATATTTAGGGTCCTTTGAGGAAGTACCATGATCTATTGGTATAATAATTGGTGTGTTGAGGTTTTTGATAAATTGTCTTATTTGTTCATCTATAATGTGGTTTATGAAATCATTATTAATTAAAATCTGCTTGATATTTTTTTTTAGTTGAGTATAGAAAATGTTTTTGTGGTGGAATTAATTTGTGCTTGATTAATTAAATTCTGTATAAGTGCTATTTTGTAATAATTAGGACATTCACTCTTGTAGTTGAGAGTGCAAGTGTTTTTGCTGCTTGGTTTTTTATATGGAGAGGTAGTAAATGTATTATTTGTCTATTAAAATGTCAGGTGATGTTGTTCTGGTGGGCTGCTGGATTATATAATTTAAAATTTGTATATTTAGGCAGCAAATTTCTCTTTTTAGGCATCTCTGATTAAATAAATTACAAACATTGTCTGCTTATTTTTAGCATAATCTGTTCCTATTCACAGATATTTTTCTGTGTCTTAAAATCAAACAATGCAAGAAATGCACTGAGGATCTTGAGATTGATATTGGAAAAATGTGGGCCCTTTAAAACAGGAGTTGTATCTCTAATAACTGGAACCCTGGACATTATAAAAAAAAAAAAAAAAAAAAGGTACAGGCAAGAAGATTTAACAATACTCCCCACCACCCACAAAAAAATTTACAAGGGATTAAAAATCTGCAGTGTGTAGATCTGCTGATCTGTTGTTCTTTTGTCATTTCCTTTTATTCATTCCACCCCCCATATTCTCATATTTTTCATACTTACTTTTCTTTATTCTCCTTTTCCATCTTTATCTCCTCACTCATTTTTTTTTTTTTTTTTTTTTTTTTAATTCAAACCAAGTTTGTAACTGAGCAGACAGTTATGATGGATAGTTGTACTTTCAATAAGATTCCTCATCTTGATGTCTATTGAGACAAAAGAACACTTCAGGTCTCCTCATCATCTTCTTTTTCTTCATCTTTTCTTTTTCCCTAACTCCCCCCCTTCTTTCTCCCCACAACTTCTTTCTTTCTTTAAATCATTCCCCCCCCCCAAAGGCAAAGCAGGTTTATAGAGAGGACAATACATTTAGAGAAGACATATATTTACTACATTACTTTATCATGGCACTCAGATAATTCCTCAGATAAAGAATTGAACAGAAGTAATAAGTGTAGTAACATAGGAGACTATTGGCAAAAGGTAAATAAAAGTATCAATTAACATCGTAATTCATGCAATATACCATGTAGCTGAAAGCATAATATTATTTTATTATATTGAATCATACGTAATTCTTGGTTTTAGGGAACCAATTTTTAATATTTGGAATAATAAAGTTAAGTCAAAAAGGAAATTATTGATGACTCAGCCTAATAATTCACCCATCAAAAATGGCATATTATTTAATTTTACATGTTAACCCTTATTGGGTTATTTAATGTTGATTCCTACTGATAAAAATTTGATTTAAAATCTATTTATACCAGGTCACTTAACAAATGCGACTGAAACCATGTAAACCTGTATTACCTGCTGCATGGTTGGTTCATTGCTGGCTAAATGGTTCCCCCACCAGGCTGTTCTCGTCGGGTGGGGTGGGAAGTGCTAGACAGCCAGCAGGATTAAAACAAAACCTGTCAAAGGGTGAAACAAGCCTTTTTGTAGGGTCAACCACCAATTATCACAAGGATAGCCTTGAAGTTGGAGGACATCTGCTGTAGTTCAATCTGGAGAGGGATAGGTTTCACCAGATGTACTTGCCCACAATACGCTATGTAGGAATGGATACCTCTCTGACTTTCAATCCAGATATGTGGAAGGAACTGGTCAGGTGTTCAGCAGCATAGTAGAACTACAACCATACCCAATTCTGTGACTGATGTAAAATTCATAGATCTATGAGTGAAACAGCCATAGTTCTCTAACAAAAGCTTCATCAGATAATGGATTCCGGCATCCAGTATAGTTTCATTATCACTAACCCAGGGCTTCTAGGCTGTGCTTAGTTATACAGTACTAGGGTGGCAGTTAGGTCTCATCATTTTAGGTTTGAAATGGCTAGATGTAAATGTAAGTTCTATGCTAACAGCTTTTTTCTTTTCTTTTTTTTAACACTTCTCACTTGTGGACTGGCAACAAGGCCTCTGATTGGGAGATTTTGAGGAGCATAGAAACTCCTCTTAATTACTGTTATTCACAGGTTCACTCTAACCAAGTGTGGTAGCACCTGTTTGGGTCCCAGCTATGAGCAAATAGTGAACCTCCAAGCAAAAAAAAAAAAACACTAGAAAAGTATAAAAATAAATTTTGATAGGAAAAATGATCAAGAAATGACCATCCATACATTTTATAGTAAAATTGGAGACAAAAAAATAAATAAAAATAATGTTTGCTCTGATGAATTACTTCTAAGGAGAAACCAGTTTTCATCCTTCGTTTGATTTTGTAGAATTATTTGGTTAAATAATTGCAACTAATTATAATTTAATAATGAAATAATGTCATTCTCTTTAATTATAAAGTTTGAATTTTTATATCTAGATTTCAACATTAAGTAACTCTTACAGGTTGATATGCCACTAAGCGAAAAAAACATGAAACCAATCACTTGTGGAAATCTCTTCCAGCATCTTACTTTCCATACAAGTTTAAATGCAATGTCAATTGTTATCTTTTGTTTTAATTTTTGTCCTTTTACCATTTTCTCTCCTTAATGCTTTTCTTTTTCTCATATTCCTTTACACTTAGTAACCCCCTTCATCATAGTGGCTTTATTACCTTTCTTGTGGTGAAATGAATAAATAAATAAATATATATATATATATATATATATATATCTTAAATTAAGTAATAGTCTTTGTTTTGACTACCTAGTCATCTTTTTTCTTCTCTACTGCTCTCTGCTTGACTATATGAACAACTGGCATAAATCCTGAGTGGGGCGAAAGCTGTATGACAATGGTTCACAAGGCGAAAAACAAAAAAAATGACTAGAGAGTTTTTTTTTTTTTTTTTTTTTTTTTTTGTTTTTCAAAAAGTCAGTTTGGACTTTTATAGATTTCCACTGGGTGATCTGATGGATGACATCTTCATTAAAAGCTAAATTCTCTGGCTGGTTGACTGAAGGATGCAGACACAATCTCTGCGCTGGGCAGTAAATTTTATATTTTCAACCACAATACTCATGTTGGTCATACTACTACTACTACTACATTATCTTCACAGTTGAGTTTTCATTTAAATGATGCATCAAACATCACAACATTTACAACAGCATGTCTGTCCACATTAACAATTTAGGAAAATTCTTTTAGAAAATACTTCTATATTTTTTCATGAAAATAACAAACGTAAACTAAAAATTCTTAAAGCTATCTATATTAAAATATTCAAATTAACCCTTAATAAAACTAATTATGAATACAGCACAAATGTTTTAAAATGCTTACAGTAGATAGCTTAAAATATCTAGGTTTTTAGCTAATAGTTTAAAAAAAATAAAGAAAAGTTTAGTCACTTCATAACTTCGTTACCTCCCCTGTGAAATTTAAATCATACAGTACATAATCTTAGCATTTTTCACTAAAAATGAAAAAAATTTAACTTTCAGATAAACACAACAATTTTGTCTTAGAAAAAATATATGGTAATTTTATCTCTTCCTTTTAATAAGGTTACTAAGAAGCTTGTTTGTGAATATGAGAGGATCCTATTGAAAATAAGTAGACAAAACTTGTCTACATTATTCAGCGAGACATGTCTTGTGTGTGTGTGTATATATATATATATATATATCTCATCCTATCATTTCGTATAAGCTGCTCTCACAGATCTATGTACATATCCAGTATTGTAGTTTACATTGAGTGAGGTGTTCAGTTGATTCAATGATGTATGCTTTGTTTGAATTAACTATCCAAATCCTAAAATCAAGGCACTGGACAGTTGACCTCATCTCAGGTGGAAAGGTGAGATGATACCCCAAATGCAACACTTCAGTCCTTGTAACAATCAAACAATGATTTGTACTTTTTGTTAGTAAAAAAAAAAGGAAGCTCCTGAAATGTCTTCTTCCTGTAAAAAAATTTACTTAGTTTGATAAAATTTCATTGGTAGCTTCACATCTTATGCGCAGAATGTTTTGAGGGGTTTTTTTTTTTTTTTTTGTTGTTTTTTTTTTGGCAGTTGTATTAAAGGTTTTAAGTTCCTCTTTAGCAAAATCTTTTCAGAGATTTGTAAAAACAAATGTCACGTATAAATGAAACTGCTTTTCTCTGCCTTAAAGAGTGACTTTTACTTCCTTCCAGGTCAGGGGTCAATCTGTTGTTTGTCAGCAGTTTTAGGGATTTGAGAAGTCGGGTCTTGATGACAGCTTGTCACAAAATCATCAATCTTTTTCTAGCAACCACCATCTTAACTTTTTCTGCTTTCTCTTGGAGGTGGAGAGTGGGAAATAAACATTAAGATCGCCAAAATTTCTTCCTGTTCACCCCCCCCCCTTCATCCCAGAGACCAAAGGCTGTAAGTGGAGACATTTTAACACTTTTCATCACTGTTCCATGTTGGTTGTTTATTTGTTTTTTTTGTCTCTCTACCATTTAACTTCTCTGACAGCAAGGTCAGCTTTCTGGAATTTAAGAAAATGTCTCAAATAAATTTTCCAAGAAATTTGGGCTGACATATGTGGAAAATGAAATTCTAGTATCTGCACATTGAGTGCCGGTGATAATAGAATAGTGTTTGACGTATAATAACACAAGTAAAATTTATATTAATAATAAATATACATTTTTTTTTCTCACTGGTAGTACCACTCAGAGTTGAAACGATGAAATCACTAGATTGTATCATGCATAAAACCCAGAGCTGTGCTACTGGTAAGGAAATTTTTTTTTTTTTTTTTTTTTTTTTAACCCTATATTTTTTTAAACGGTATGAATTACTTTCTGAAATTTCTGAGATGAGTTATCATTATTATTTTATTTTTTATTTATTTATTTATTTATTTTTTATTTTATTTATTTTATTTTATTTTTATTTTTTTTTTTTTTTTTTTAAAACCATTTCACCCCAAGCAAGGTGGGAATGCCACTAGTATCCAAGGTTACAAGGAGTGAAGGTGAGAGAAAAGACTGAGTATAGGAGGATTGAGGAAAGAACAAAAAATGAATGGGATTCAAGAAGATTGACATTGCATTTAAATTCTTGAAGATTGTAGTTATCAGGGAAGCAAATAAACAGAAGGGAGTTCCACGGGCAGGAAGTGCAAGAAAAACTGTTGGAGTAGAAGTAGCGGTTGCATTTGTCTCTTTCAACAGTAAACAAATGAATCCTAGATGACAATCTAGTAGCACGCTTAGATTCATGTGGTCAGAGCACCAGGAAAAAAAAAAAAGCTTATCAGAGCAGTAGCCATGAAAATATTTGTAGAAAAGACAGAGGGAAGCCATGCCACATCGGTGAGAAAGTAACTGAAGTCAAGATCCCAGGTCAGATTGATTACATTGCAGATCCTTCTTTGGATTTTGTCGAGAACCTCAAGATGAATAGCAGAAGCACTAAACCAGATATGCCAGTATTATTTAATGTACAGATAAATGGTAGATTTGTAAATGTGCAAGATGGAATCTGATGGTATGACAGTGACCCAACTTTCCTTGCAATAGGTACAGCTATTAATGTGATGTATTTGCTCTACTTTTCTTGAGAGCTTTGAAGTAATAAAAATGATACATGTTATTCTGCTTTCACAATTGAGTATATGGTAGATGATACTCAGTTTTTGTGTATAAATATTTTTGTGTGGACATGATTACTAGAGGCAGTCATATGTGTGTTTTATATTATAGTTTTGTTGAAGTTATATTTTGGAATACAGTTTGATTTCTTTAAAAAATTGTCGGATATTATATAGATTAATGTTATGAAAGCATTCTTTCATGTTGGTTTTTTGTTTGGTTTTGTTTAGTGGCACATTGACCTTTTATAGGTTATTTAATGCCGAAATATTTAATTTTGTACACAATTTTATGGCTTCAATTTGAGCGCAATTGCATGCCTTCAACTGTATTGTTGGTCATTTTGCTATGAAAATGTATTAGGTTGGTGCAAAAATAATGTCGTTTTCTCACATAGTAACATGTGAGAAAACGACATTATTTTTGCACCAACCTAATACTTACAATCATTTTTTTTTTGTTTGGGGAGAGGTCACTATTTGCCCATAGCTGGGACCCTAACAGGTGCTATCACCAAACAGCAATTAAGAGGTAGCTCCACGCTTCTTAAAACTACTAATCTCTCAATTAGAGGCCTTGCTGCCAGATGTAGTTTATCATCATACCCAGAATTTTTCCATCCTGTTAAAATGCTTCCCAGACACTTAAATTTCTGTACTGACTTGATTTTGACATTTCCAATTCATATCTTAGGCTGTTCCTCTTGCTGACAACCATATTTTGTATCTTATTACTATTATTGGTTAGTCCTTTCTTCCTGCTTTTCTTTACTACCTTCTTTAGAATTTCTTGCAGTTTTCTTTCTGTGTCTGCTATCAGCATGATGTCTTTGGATGGTTAAATTATTAAGATTATCCCTGCCAATAATAAATCCTGGTAGGACTTCTAATTCTCTTAGGACTGCCTCACTACAGAGGTTGAATAAATCTGGTGAGAAGACACATCCCTGTTTTATGCTTCATTTTATCTTTCTGTAGTTGCTGAATTCATTTAGTTTATCTCCATACAGGTCATTTGCTCTCAATATAAGTTCTGGATTATTCTAATGCATTTTCCAAATAAAGCTTCCCTAACAGTTCA
>OZ010587.1:13232595-13250095 GCA_963932145.1 Acanthosepion lycidas
GATGTGATGTAAAAAGATTATATAGGAAATAAATATGCAAGATAATTAGATTAGCTTAATATGACACAAGATCATTGCAGTGGGGGTGTCAACCAGAATGTAGGGAGTTCGATCTGTGATATGAGTTTGTTAACCATCACATGAAAGCTTTATTTAAAACCTCAGTTCCTGCAAAAATTTCTCTGGGGGTTAGGGACTTAATTTAAGGACTTCTATGTTTATTTAATAGGAGTAAAGGTTTATCCTTTGTTTCCTGTTTAGGATATGGTTTACTGGTTCGTTCTTCTATGGCCATAAAGATTTAACTGTATTAACTTTTGGTGATGTGACTGATCAGTGACTGCGATTTTTCATTATGAGGGTACCAGGTTGGCAGTTTTCTGACTGCTGCTTCTGACTGGTAGTAATTAGCCTGAACTCTTTGGTAATATTTAGAAAGGCTGCCTCTGATGAAAAGTTGCATATCAGGGTATTTGTCATACCTTACTGTGCATGGGTAGAAGCCCTGCCTGTATTTCTGGTGGGCATTCCTGAGGCCAAATTATACTTTAGACTTAACTGCCTTCTGCTCACTTTGTATTGCCATTGATGGGAGTGATAATTATTTTGACCTTTGTTTTCTTACCCTGTATTTGTCATAAGATTTTGTTGAGTTAAAATTATGTTAGCACTAGTATGAGAGGAATCATTTATTCAGAGTTTACTGAGCGGTCTCCGCCTGTCCACCAGCACAATTGATGCAGAAAAAAACCAGTGATCAACAGTACAATTTAGTGTCTTGACGCACATTTCTCCGGGAATGTTTGATATTAAGCCTTTTATTTTGTCCTTCAGTTTTTCGATGTCTCAAATTTTTTTGCTATACATGCGGTCCTTTATCATACCCCATAACCAGAAATCACAGGGTGTCAGATCAGCGGAGTGTGGTGGTCATGCTAAGTCTGTTGTGACCTATCCAATGTATTGGGAAACTTTGATCGAGAAAAGCACAAACACTATGGGGAAAATGAGGTAGTGCACCATCCTGTTGCAAATACCCTGCTCACCTGATTTGTAGGGGTATGTTATCAATGGCAAACTCTTGTAAGTAAGCATTTGCGGTCACTGTTGGAGTTGTAAAGAAATATGGCCCAATTACACCCTATGACATCTGGTTATAGGGTATGATAAAGGATCATGTGCATAGCAAAAGAGTTAGAGATTCGAGGACAGAATAAAAGGTATAATATCAAACATTCACTGGGAAATGTGCCCCAAGACACTAAATTGTACTGTTGATTGCTGATTATTGTGCATCAATCGTGCTGGTGAACAGGTGGAGACTGTTCAGTAAACTCTGAATAAATCATACTAGTGTGAACATAATTTTGACTCGTCCTTTCTTTCGCCAATATTTGAGCAATAAATGCAATGTCAATCATTATTTTCTATCCCTCTTAAATTCTGTTCTTTTTATTGTTCTTGTTCCTTAATAATGTTTTTCTTATATTCTTTTACAATTGGTAACACCCCCACCCCCATGTTAGTGGTTCTGTTACCTTGCTTTGTGTGAAATGATTTAAAAAAAAAAATATATATATATATATATATATATGACTTAAGGAACTACATGTGGATCCCATGAGTCATAACAAATGGCCATTTTTATTTTTTATGAACAAAGATAAATGCTAGAATAAATCATTCATTGAGTCCTTGTTAACTTACTAGATACATGTCGACCATGTTAGCTGGAAATTAAAAATCTTACCAATTTTAGCTATTTTTTTTGGCAAACCTTGTGTGTCTACAATTTTTCACATTGTATTTATTATTCACAAACTCATTGCCTGTTTCCTTTTTTTTTTTTTTTTTTTTTTTTTTTTTTGGGAAGTTCAATAAAGAATTTGATACAGTTTGTTTCATTCTTATTTCTCTATGGATTTAAGAAATTAAAAATTGAAAGACTGTAAAGTATGTTGCGTATATAATTATACATCTTATATATATTATTATATGCTATCTGATTTTCTTAGTTAAAGAGTTGCTGAAAGAAAAGAGAATTCCTTTTTCATTTTGTTTTTTTTTTTTGTTTGCTTATTGAGCAATGTCACGTAACCAACTAAGTTACAGATTGTACATTTAGGCTTGATATATAGTTTCCGTTTCTAACACCAAGAAATTCATTCGAGAATAATTTCGTTGGCCTTTCTATATTTCTTCATAAGATAAATGTTTGTACTTGCCTTTCTGCAAATTTGCCACTTTATGAATTCCAAATATATTCCAAGATCTTTGACATTAACTTTCCTCCAAAATACACTGTCTTCATGTCTGATAATATCAAAATGCAAATCTTAATCTTTATCTTAGTGAAATGTGGAGTGGGGCTGTCAATGAGACAGAACAGATTCCTGGTCAGGAAATACTGTTCCCCCCCCCCCACACACACCTCAAATTTTATTCTCAAACATTCTCTATCTTAAAAAAACTTTGTAGGGGCGCAGAAGATGATATCTCCATTTGGTAGAAATACATTGATGAAAGTGGCAGTTAATTTCAGTTTGTTTACAGCAGCCAAACCAAGCCATTGATTTTATTTTATTTTTTTTATTTTATTTATTTATTTTTAGTCTGAGCCAATGGGCACAGGCTGAGGCTAAATCTGTCTACCCCCAGCATCTTACAAGTACATGGTGCCATTTCCCTTTGGGAATATATCTTTCCCAAATATCAATAGAAACTCCAGCTCGCAGTCCTCTATTTGGGAAAACTCAAGACTCTCCATTTCCTCTTCATGGAATATATTCTTGCCTGGGGCATAACAGATGAATCTGGCCCATTTGAATCTGGAATCCTAAATATGGCTTCTCCAGAAGCACAAGAATTTCCATAGATGTTTTCTTTTTGTTTCTCCTTACACACTCTGCTAGCTGTGTAGATATGTGATATATTATTCTCTGCATGGGATACATGTATATATAGGTTTGTGTATGTCTTAGTAGTATATACCATAACTTCTCAAAAATAATACATTTTTTTTACTGTAAATTACAGGTGATAGTAGGAGTCCATATTATAGATAGGTTTAAACAAAAATATTTTTTTCGTCATTGATTTATAATAATAAATACGTACTTGTTGTTCTAAAATAAGAAAGATATTATCCCAATTTTCATTTGAAATCCAACAATAATAATTGTAACATTTTTTATTTTGTTTATCGGTAACCACATTTTTTATTTGGCAAAAAATAAAAAATCTATAAAAAGGCCAATTTCGAAGAAAAGAGGATATCAAGTTAGCAATATATTGAAATTTTAATTTTCATTATCATCATCACTTTCTGTTATAGAATCAATATCTAAATTGTCATTAAACAAATTATCATTCACAATATTATCTTCAACCTGTTCAAAATTACCTTTGGCCTCTTCATTCTCTTGCCAAAGGATGTCATCTTTAGAGCCATCCATGGCTGTTGTGAGGCAACACTTCTTGTTATATAGATCTTGAAAACTGCATGGTAATTTTATGGTAATTTTCAACTTTATTTTAGCCACTTAGTTTCAAGTTTATTCTTAATGTCAAGGTTTACAAAATGTCTTCATATTTATTTTATTTATTTTTTTTTTTTCTTACAAAATTTATAGATGCGTATTATACATAGGGATAGATATTTTTCTTAATTTTTGGATAATTTGATGGGGTACATATTATTTTTGAGAAATTATGGTGAGTCTCTCTGATAACAAAGTATGTTGGTCATTCTTTTTCCTTTCAGTCATTCAGTTCTGTCCGTGAATTACCATGTTATTATACCACAAATATGATAATGCTCATAATGGGGGAAATACAAAAAGGAGAATAAATCTTTCTTCCATAGCTCTCTCTCATTATAACTTAATGTTGGACTACCTTACTAAAAACAGAACAAGATTTATAAAAAAAAAAATACCCACTCCCAAACATTGTCATTTTTCTCTTTTCTTCTAAGATCTATAAATATACTTGCCACTTGACATTCTTCTTTGTCAAACACTTTCCTTCTTTTCTAATGAAATTCTACATT
This sequence comes from Acanthosepion lycidas, assembly GCA_963932145.1. Classification (NCBI taxonomy): domain Eukaryota; kingdom Metazoa; phylum Mollusca; class Cephalopoda; order Sepiida; family Sepiidae; genus Acanthosepion; species Acanthosepion lycidas. Next base: position 13,236,647 of record OZ010587.1, read on the forward strand.
TGTATTAATTTATTTTATAAACTTTTTTTTTTTTATATTTTTCAGTTATCATTGTTGTACTATGTTTTTTTTTACAATCAGTCGTTACATTAACCGACTTTGTAAACATCCTGAAAGAATCACAAGTGCCCTAGCAAAATCACTGCTACCGGGAATTTGTTCATCTAAGGGAGATAAATCTTGTACAGTAAATGTTATAAAAAAAAAATCCACTTAAAGGCTTATATAGATTCTAACTGTACAAAATAACTATAAACTTTTTTTGAATAACAAAGATGAAGGCCTTTTAAAATGGAACCTGACATCCATATTTGCAACAGGTGATTGTTTACATCATTAAGGTTTTCATGTGTGAATCTTTTAAATATATTTTCTGATAATTATATTCTTCTTTTAAGAGCTATGTGCGTTAAGGACACATACGATTATGGCTCTCCCTAATTTCCTATCCTTTGTGGCTCTAAGTAAAACCAATTATTCTATTAATAGGTAGCTCTTCTGAGAGATGTCAGTTTATTATTTAATAACAATAGAAAATTGAAACCCTCCACTTTGTGCCTAGTAGAATCTCATATTAATACAAGTTTATCCATGCTGTCAAAAGTTATTTCATATTTTGTTAAGTTCTTACTGTAATTAGATTTTCTCATTTTTGTCGTTAAACTTCTTTTTTCCCCAGTTATTGTTGTACAATGCTTTTTACAACTGGTTGTTTCACTAACCGACTTTGTAAACGTCTTGAAAGAGTGCCAGAGGAAGGGCATTGCTACCTGTCATCACTTGTCTAATGAAGATAAATTTTGTACAGCAATGTTATAAAAAATCCACTTGATGGTTTATATAGATTCTAACTACAAAATAACTATCAATCTTTTTTGAATAACAATGACAAACGCCTTTTAAAATGGCACTTGACATCCATATTTTCAACAGGTAATTGTTAAAACGTTATTTTGTGAATTATGATTAGCATCCTCATCTTTGTTTTGATTATAACATTGGGAGCAGCAAGATCTCTAACCTGTCTCACCTGCAATTCTGGCACTTGGTAATCTCCACCCATCTCAACCCCCTCACAGGTTAAATTGGAGGCGAAGGATTTTTTTTTTTTTTTTTTTTTTTTATAAACTAAATACTTGAGAAAGAGCCCACTTGTCAATACCTTTTTTTTTTTTTTTTTTTTTTTTTATCATTTCACCCCCAAGCAAGGCAATAAAGCCACTAAGACACAAGGTGTTACAGAGTGTGGAAGAATTTAAGATATATATACCTTACCTTAAAGAAACCTTGAATTCATTGCTAGGTCAACTACTAAGAATGTCGGTTCTCTGTGTCTTGCAAGATGGCTTACATAGAAGTCTACCACTTGTCCATGTTTGTGGGCACCTCGAGCCGGTGTAATGGTTAGCAAGTTTGTCTCGCTAGAAAAATTACGACTGAGTAGTGAGTTTGATACTCACTGGGTGCCCCATTCTTTCGACCTTGTGCCACATCTAAACTCCACTTAGAAAAACACTTTGTCCATGTTTAGAATATTGCTGCCTCATATGGTCTCTGGTGGGTCAGCTTCAGTCACTTTCCCACCACTGTCAAGTTGCATCCCTGTGTCTTTTTTTTTAATAAATACTTTTATTGTAATTGTTCAGATGAGCTCTTTGCTATGGTACTTAGACTTTTTGAATTTAAGTGCAGTACTAGACCTGCATTGGGAGCTCATCAATTTACAGTTGAGTTGGCTAGATGTAACCATAAATTCTATGCTAACAGTTTATTTTCTCACACTTTTTGCTTGTGGAACTCCCTTTTGACTCCATGCTTTCCTGCCAAGTTTAATCTGCAAAAATTTAAATGCAATGTCAATTACTATCTACTGTCCTTCTGATTATTCTTTTCTCTTCCCACTCATTATTAAATGTTCTGTTCCTAATTCCCCTAGACCTGTAACCCCTTGTGTCTTAGTGGCTTTACTGCCTTGCATGAAGTGATAATGATTTTAGAAAAAAAAAGAAAAGAGAAAAAAAGGACTTTATTGTCCTTTTTTTCTCTTTTCTCTTTTCTTTTTTTATTTAAACAGGAATTAAATAAACAAAAGATAAGATACTATAAAATAAATGAAACATGGATTTTCAATTCATTCTTTTTAGGTACTATGCCCTTCAGGATATGGTCAATCGTGGCTCTCCACAACTTCCTATCATTTTTAGCTCAATCACCTTACTATCTCTTCTAATCACTGTTCTGCCATCCATTTACTCAAGTTTATTAGGTTACTATTCCCCTCTGTCTCACTTTCATGTCCTGTGAGTATGAAATTCTCCAAGTCCCCTTTCCTCACTATGAATCCTCAAAATTTCAGCTTTCTGATTCAATGTACAAGTCTTTTTTGTTTCCATTTTACTTAAAACTTCCTCGTTGCTCACATGTTCGATTCGTGGTATTCTCAGCATCCGTCTGTAGAACTCCATTTCTATTGTTTAAAGTCTCTTCATTTGTGAGCAGATTATCCATCATTCACTGCCATATAAAGGAGGATTGATATTGTGTGACAGTTCAGTAATTCTTTTTCTTTGTTTTTTCAACTTTCTCTTTCAGATGTTATGCATCAGTATCAGTGTCCTTTTTGTTTTGACTTTCTCTAAAATATTGTCGTTATTCACATATTTGGTCTATGGCATTCTTAGCATCCTTCTGTAGAACCACATTTCTGTTGTTTGAAGTCGCTTCTTTAACTGTGAGGAGATTGTCCAGCATTAACTGTCATATAGAACTGATATTACTAAACAGTTCAACACTCTTTGTTTCTAACAAAATTTTCCTGTTTCTTAATGCTTTGCTTCTGGAAAGCATCTTTTGCTATTCCAAAGCACCTTTGGATTTTAGTGTCACATTTTTCCATCATCTGTTAAAACGCTTCCAGATATTTAAATTTGATTTTGATAAATTTAATTTCTTAGCTACCCTCTGGACACTTCCTCTTGCTGATAATGATTACATTCTGTCATCTTACAGTTACTTTCATTTTGCTTTACTACTTTTTCTAGGAGTTTCTGCAGTTTGCCTTCTGTGTCTTCCATCAACACAATGATCTCTGCTCATTTTATTTTGAGGTTGCATCTACTAATTATAAATCCTGGTAGGACTTCTATATTTCTTACAATCCCTTTATTGTAAAGAATAAATAAATCTGGTTACACCTTTTTTCTATTTTTGTGATCAATTCTTTTTCTATCTGTGTACATGTGATTTTTTTTTTTTTCTGTAAAATGTTCTAGATCATTCTATTTTTCCCAAATAAATCAAGTTTTCCTAGCAGTTCAAATGGGTCTTTGTGTCATACCTTATCAAATGATTTTGTATAGTCCAAGAAACACAGCTATGTATCTTCCAGAATTTTTATTGCACACTCTAGTAGCATTCTGACTTTTGAATTTTGTTACTATTTCATGAAATATCTAGATGAGTATTCTTATCCTTGTTATTTTGAGCCTTTCATTTTGGGCCACATGTCAAAGTTATATGCAATCAGTCTTAATTTCTTTCCCCATGTTGTTCGTTAATTTCTATATTTAGGGTAATAATTACAATAAATTTTCCCAGTGATTTGGCTAAATAATAATAATGGATACTGCTCAAAGTAAAACCTCCACTTAACATTGGGCTTTGTAATGCTGCAATAAATAACACCATTTTAAGCACATCTGTCCAAAAGAATAATTTTGTTCCACATTGTTATTAAGACATTAATTTTCCCGTTGATGGCAAAGTTTTGGAGAGATGATAGTTGGTATATTGTGAATACACAAGAGAAAACAATTTCAAGGGGTGGAGTGTTTTTGTCTCCACCCGTATTTGATGTATTTTTTTTTCTTGATGTTTTGTGTTTCCTTCTTGTCCATTTTTGGATGCTTTATCTTTTTTCTTCTTTTTCTCTCTTTCTTCCTTTTTCTCTTTTCCCCTGTCTTTCATTCCTTTTTTTTTTCTTTCATTCCTTTTTTTTTTTCTTTCATTCCTTTTTTTTTTCTTTCATTCCTTTTTTTTTTTTTCTTTCATTCCTTTTTTTTTTTTCTTTCATTCCTTCTTTCCTTTTTTTTTCTTTCCTTTTTTTTTCTTTCCTTTTTTTTTCTTTCCTTTTTTTCTTTCCTTTTTTTTCTTTCCTTTTTTTTCTTTCCTTTTTTTTCTTTCCTTTTTTTTCTTTCCTTTTTTTTCTTTCCTTTTTTCTTTTTTTCGTTTTTTTTTTCTTTTTCTTTCGTTTTTTTTTTTTTTCTTTTTCTTTCGTTTTTTTTTTTTTTTCTTTTTCTTTCGTTTTTTTTTTTTTTTTCTTTTTCTTTCGTTTTTTTTTTTTTTTTCTTTTTCTTTCGTTTTTTTTTTTTTTCTTTTTCTTTCGTTTTTTTTTTTTTCTTTTTCTTTCGTTTTTTTTTTTTTCTTTTTCTTTCGTTTTTTTTTTTTTCTTTTTCTTTCGTTTTTTTTTTTTTCTTTTTCTTTCGTTTTTTTTTTTTTTCTTTTTCTTTCGTTTTTTTTTTTTTTTCTTTTTCTTTCGTTTTTTTTTTTTTTCTTTTTCTTTCGTTTTTTTTTTTTTTTTCTTTTTCTTTCGTTTTTTTTTTTTTTTTCTTTTTCTTTCGTTTTTTTTTTTTTTTTTCTTTTTCTTTCGTTTTTTTTTTTTTTTTTTTCTTTTTCTTTCGTTTTTTTTTTTTTTTTTTTCTTTTTCTTTCGTTTTTTTTTTTTTTTTTTCTTTTTCTTTCGTTTTTTTTTTTTTTTTTTCTTTTTCTTTCGTTTTTTTTTTTTTTTTTCTTTTTCTTTCGTTTTTTTTTTTTTTTTTTCTTTTTCTTTCGTTTTTTTTTTTTTTTTTTCTTTTTCTTTCGTTTTTTTTTTTTTTTTTTCTTTTTCTTTCGTTTTTTTTTTTTTTTTTTTCTTTTTTTTTTTCTTTAAAGAAAATATTATATTCGCCCATTAAGCCTTGTATGCATTAAATCTAGTTCCACTGCTAAAGTGTTCTACTTTTCTTTTCTTTTTTTTTTTCTCCAGGTAAAATGTCCAAACAGAAAATCAAGCTGTGGCTGGTGATTTTACTTTCCTTCTGCCTGTTGTACAGTCTACTTGTGACCCCTGACCTCGTATGGCCATATTATACAGAGCAACAATCAAATGCCAAGGAACGACCACTTGTCCATTGGATTATTTCCCTCTCCAGTACAAACAAACTTACTGAAAATCATTCTATGGAGTCACCAAGAAATCTTGGTCGCACTGTAATGTTTTTTAACGAACCACCAAACAGTGGGAATCAATCAAATTCAAATCCATCGCTGAGCAAAAGTCAGGACTTTCACTCTCAACGTCTGAGAATAAACCGTCCAATATTTAATTATCTTCACATGGCAGACAATTGTTCTGATGATGTTGTGATATTTATTGCAGTATGCTCTGCAGCACAGAACAGAGAACAACGGCTGACAATTCGTAACACGTGGGGAAAAGATGCAGTTAATAATTCTGCAATAAAGCTCGTCTTTTTTGAAGGCCGTTCCTTGAATCCCAGTGTCCAGGAAGACATTTCCAAAGAAAGCCAAAAGTACAATGATATCGTACAGGAGGACTTCATTGATCGCTACCAAAACCTATCACTGAAGTCGATTGCTTACTTACGGTGGGTGAGTAATCGCTGTAAGAATGTAAAGTTTGTTTTAAAGACAGACGACGATATGTACGTAAATATTCCAGTGTTAGTTGAGACACTGGCAAAAGAAAATCATTCCAAATTTATAATGGGTTATGTTTTCGAACATGCCCCACCAATGAGATCGAAAAATTCGAAATGGTTCACTTCAATAGACATATTTCCGGGCAAAGAATATCCACCCTATGTGTCAGGGACATCGTATGTTGTGTCTGGAGACCTGATTCCAGATCTTTACAAAGAATCTTTTTACCAGAAGTTGTTCTGGTTAGAAGATGTATTTGTGACTGGCTTTTTGGCACAAGCAGTCAATGCCACCAAAATCCACAGTAAAAAATTTTCATTCAGTCAACGGCCGAAAAAAGGCTGTTATTACAAAAACTCTATCTCGGGTCACCATGTGTCACCACGAAACATGAGAAAGATTTACAGGGAATTGAAAAATCCCAAATTGACTTGTGTGTTTCTAGCAATGAAAGAGAAATTGTAGTTTGTTTCAGTGGTGGCTGGTGGAGGAGTTGTAACAATCAAACAGATATTGGTATTTCTACTCATGGTGTCTTTGTTAATCTTATTTTGGGGTCCATTTCAAAAGACACTTGGATTTTGGAGCCTGTAAGAGATGCTTTAAATTAACATGAAATATGTTGTAAGAATGAAATTAAGGGAACATCCCACTGGCAGAGATTCATAGACCCCAAATTTGAGATATATATTTTTAACTGTGATTGAAGAAGGATGCTGTCAGATTTTGGTTGGCAAGTGAAGAAATCTTACATGCTTCAAAATCTAGTAATCCATTGACTGATGAAGAATAGAAGGTGGAATTCAACATGTCGTCGTTGATCTTAGGCACTGATTTTTCAATTTTTAAAAAATTGTTAATGACAATCAATTTTTAATTTCCAAAGATGGAAATTCTATGAGAGAAACTTTGCAATTCTGTGAATTTAAAAAAAAAAGTTGGTGGGGGGGGGGGGGGCTTGGAAATACTGTAAATAAAAATTTTTTTAAAAAAGCTGTTGTAAATTTAAATTCTAAAACCAAGAAAGATTTTTGTAGCTTTTTGCTGTTTTATTTTATTTTATTTTTTTTTTTTTTTTTTTTTTTTTGCAATGGGATTTCATTTCTCATAAAAACAATTTTTATTTTCGTTTTCAATTTTGATACAATTTTATCAAAAATATCTAGTGTTTTCTAATTTCAGTATCTATATTTCTGAGATGAGGTATTATATACACTATTTACATTATTTGGACTATTGTCCTCATTTTTGTCGCCATATTTATTACAACGTTTTGGCCGTTGTACACTCTGGCCTTCTTCAGGTGGTTGGAATGTCGAACTAAACCCTTTATTTCACTCACTGGGGTAGACTGTTCTATTTCCACGTGCCATTTTTTTTAATGGATGTCAGTTATCCATTATCTCCTTTTAATTTCCCTCTGAAAGTTCTCCACTGCCTTAACCGGGTATTGAACTCACACTCTGAGTCCTGTCGCTGGATCTAACCAATGCCTTTATCCACTGTGGCACAGTACTATGACCGAAATGAAATAGTGTACATAATACCTCATCTCATAAATATAGACAGATATTGAAGGGCCGAGATGTAATAAATATGGCGACAAAGATGAGGACAATAGTCCGAATAATGTAAATAGTGTTTTCTAATTTGCTTTCTTAATGTTAAGGGAAGACCATAAGGCAAGTTTTTTGCATCTTTTATCGGGAATATTCTTTGAAAATCAGACTAACTTTTCTTTTTAGTCTCTTAATACTTCTCTGCTCAAAACCAAAAAAGATTGAGGCTACATGTTGGTCGTTCATTGGTTTCTAAAACTGTTTAACCTTTGTGCTCCCAAAATAAAACTGTGTGTCAAAAGGGCTGCTATTCATTTGACACCATTACACTTTTGACTTCTTCAATGTTTATAGCTTTAAAAAATTATGAATAAAAAACTTGTTTCCATATTTATTTATGAAATAGTAAATAATTTTTTATATAAATTTATAAATAATAAATATTGCATTGTAGTGGGTTTAAATCTTTGGATAATTTAAAAAAAAAAATTTTTAAGAAAAAGATTTCTTTCCAAATTTATTTCTTTATGAAATAGTAAATAATTTTTTTATAAAAGGTAAATATTAAATATTGCATTGTATTTATCTTGGAAAATTTTATAATCTTGTAAATAAACATTGCTGAGGAAGTCAAAGGTGTATAGAGTAATATTGATGTTGAGGTAATAATTGTCCTTTTTAACACAAAAAGAACTTTGGGTAGTTTATCTACAATTTTAATCAATGTCTACAATATATTCGATAACTAGAAAAATAAAATAATAAACAGTGATATCTACCTACACACACACACACACACACACACACACACACACACACACACACACACACACACACGTGTGTGTGTGTGTATATAAAATTGGTCTGCATTAAAAATGCTGCAAATGGGTTGCTAAATATTGTATGTTATTTTTATGTATATTTAAAAATCTCTTTTAAAACTATTTGAAATTGAGCCCCCTTACATACGTTTTGCCCCTTTTAATGCTCAACTGAAAACTGGAGGGTTTTATTCCCACTTTTAAAAACTCCCCTTATGACACCTGTCTCCCCCTTCTGTCTGTGTGCCTACCTGATTCAAATTCAATGGGAAAGGTGGAGTTCAGTACTTGCATCCTGAAGGCTATTAAGATGTTCTATTATACATATATGCATGTTTTATCCCTTGGCCTCTTACTGAGTAGGTCCGGTAAAGAAAAAAATTATGAAGCCACCACTGAGAACAGTTTAAAGCAGATTGGGGAGAAAGTTCAGAAACCCCTCACATTCCATTTTTAAGTTTGTTTTAAATAAAGTTACCTAGAGAAGGTATGAAAGCAAACATAAGTACTGACATCCATGTAACAGCAAAATTGTCCAAATCATGTTACAGCACAATTGTCCATCCCACAAAATGTTGAATATCTTAAAAAAAACACTAAACTAATTGAGTTTCTGTTTTCCAGGTTTTCAGATAAAACATTTAGACATCATGATACCATTTGTTGTAAGAATCACTGAAAAAGCCTCTGAATTATTCAGCTAAAAAGAGTTAAAATCATTTTGTGTCAGCCCTTCTGAGCAATGGTGAAAGGAAAAAAATCATTCAGGCCTCTTCAGTAATGGTACCAATATTCATACATACTTTGGCTTCCATCTTCAAAGTCCATTCAAGAACCATCAAAAGAACGATGAATAAGTTTAAAAAAGAGGGAACAGTATAGATGAAAATCTGGATCAGGTGGTCACAATAGGAAGAGGGATCATCATTTCAACTTAGAGCTAAAGAGATCAATTAGAAAAGATCCAACTCAATCCATGTTTGGCACATGAGAGAGGATTTTCAGTTAAGACAGTCCAAAGAGCAGTGAAAAAGAGACTTGAAAATGAAATTATATGTGAAGCCTGTGAGGAACCTTGTTACACCAAGACAGAAAGTTAGAGAGGGCAGAGATTATCTTGAATAAGTTGGAAAATGATCCTTGAATAATATATATTTGAACTTTATTTCAATACTTCATGAGTTTTCAATCCTTAGCTATGATTAATTAATGATTATTGAGAGTGGAAAGTGAAGACTGAGCAGCTCCTTCCCATATATGGTGGCAGTAGTCCATTTTCTGCCTGATCTGTGCCTCTCATAAACATACAGGATAACAAGTCAGGTACTTACTGGAGCAATACTGGGAACTGACCATTTTTCCAGCATCCATGTATGTAAAAGCTCAGCTTGAGATGTAGGTTGAGTTTAAGTCCCAAGGTGGTCAAGGCATGGGTACACCCTCAGGGGACATTCATTCATCACGATTGGTGATTGTTCAGGGACTGATCAGTGATTACTCTAGGTGATTTAGAGCTAATTTGTGTAAACAATGTACTGACTATAGTTTGTCATGTGGCAGTTAATCATTAATGGCTGGCCACTCGTCTTTGTAGATTACTGTCTACTAGGGTGGCTAGCTAATCCCTATTGTTGATGCTTGCTCAGACACATTTTGTGTGTCTTCAACACCCACGGAGCCCACCTATGGTTTATACTGCAACTATGCTGAGCAGACCTTAGTTACAGTTTCTGGGAAAGTGTGTGTTATCTACCATAATCAACAATTTGAACAAGGCCAGCATGCTCAAACTCTCTGCCATGATGAATTGTGACTATCTGCTAGCACAGCCATCGGCAGCCCCCAAGGGTTCTGTCTACCCAATTTCATTCACAAGGCTTGGCTCAACTCATGGTCTGGGTTTTCAGACACTTTCCAAAGGTGCCACATGCTTGGGCCACCCCCCCATCCCCCCTCCAGACCAACAACAACAAGAAGTCACCTTGCTGACAAATTGACCATAGTGAGATTAGAACCTCATTCTCATGGTCAGAAAGTGAACGTCTAACCACTTGGCCATGTGCTCACTGATGTGGTAGTAATTGTAAGTAAAATGATGTAAGAAAATATGTAAGTTTCTGTTTTATAATTAAAGCTGTTTTGCTGCTTAATTTTCATATAGAAGTTTTTCTCTATTTGTATTTTATAGACATTTTGAGTATTGTTTTTCATTTGGAGGTTTTACCTTACAAGTTATTAAATTTCCACCTATGATTGATATTTTCTGGCCCATGTATATAAAAACACTGCAGGTGCAATTTTGAAAATTTCTATTTTTGATTACCTTAGATCCAATTACTTTAAGATAACTAATGTTATTTTTAATTTCTTTTTTAAAAATTTAATAAATTTTTTTTTTTTTTTTTTTTTTTTTTACCTGAAGCAAGCAGTAAAGTCATTAAGACACAAGGGGCTACTGAGTGTGAAAGAATAAGAGAAAGAAACATTATGAAGGAGCAAAAACAATAAAAGAACTGGAATTAAGAAGACTGAAGATAATGACTGATGCTGCATTTAATTTTTTGAAGATCAAACTTAACTGGAAAGCAAAAAGCCAGAAGAGAGTTCCACAAGTGAAAAGTGCAAGAGAAGAAACTGTTAGCATAGAACTTACAGTTAAATGTAGCCATTTCAACAGTAAAATGAAACCCAGCTGCCAATTTAGTACTGCACTTAAATTCGTAAATCTGAGGTACCAAAGAGTAAAGTTCATCAGAATAATTATCATGAAAGTATTTATATAAAAAAAAAGCACAGAATTCAACAGTGGGAAATTGATGGAAGCCAAGGTGTCAAGTTAAGGCTAAAAAAAAAAAATGGAGATTCTTCTTTAGATTTTATCAAGAATGTCTAAATGCATAGCAGATGCACCAGATGTGATGTCCAGTTTAAACATAATAAAGCTGTTGCTAGTATGTATAAATATATGCTCTTTATAAATGTTGCCAACCATCGAAAAGAAAATATGCAAATGTCGTCATCATCATCAGGTCGAGAATTCCTCTTGGATTTTCCTGACTTGTTCCTTCCAACCATCTCTGTCAGACATTGCCATTGACAGGTCCTCCAGACTCCTCTACAAGTTGGTCAATTAAGGTGTGATGAGGTCTTCCAACTGATCTTTTGCTTTGCAATGGGTTCCATAGGAGTGTATTACTCACAAGTTCTGACTTACTTCTTCAGGATTGACCAGCTAGCCGAAGCCTTGTCTCTCTCAGCAAAAGTGAGATAGGAGGAAGGTGTCCATACAGGCATTTCTTTGTTGGGTGTTTCTTCCAGCTGATGTCCAATGCAACTCGTAACATCCTTGTGAATGTTTCGTCAAGTGATACTTTTTGGTGTTTTTTCAGTGTCCATGTTGTTGAACTGTAGAGCAAGGCAGATTCTACTGTGGCCTTAAAGAAGTCCCTTAAAAAAAAATATGCAAATTTAGCAATTCTTATTGAACAGAAATATATTTTTTTGTTTACATTTCAATGCACAGATACTGCACTTTGATCCTAGGCAGATGAGTTGTATGGCTAGTGTAATAAATAGGGATTTGGAATGAGAAATCAGAGTTCAAATTCCAGTTGGGTTCATTACCTTTTATTTGCATGTAAGTGAATGTATGAATACATCTCTCCTTTGATATAGGTTAAATAGTAGAACTTGTATCTGGAAAGATCTTTGTTAATCTCAATGAAATTGTTAATGCAATATTCCTTTGTAAAAAAAAAAAAAAAAATTTTTCATAGAATCCAAAATGTTTTGGATTTAAAAAAAAAAAAACCCACAATGGTCTCAAAAAACAAAAACAAGCAAATCCATGAAGAATCCTTGGCAGAGGTGACAATCAGTTATGTAAATAAGTTTTTTTTTTTTTTTTTTTTTTTTTTTATGTATGCTATACTTCTTTTATGTGGCATATCCCTCCATTACTTCCTATTCTTTGTAGTTCTTAGCAAGGTTTGTCTTTATACTGTCCTTCTCGCTCTGTTTTGTCATCTATTTATACATGCTCATATGTTACTTGATGTTTCCCTCTTGCCTTCAATATAGCTTGTGAAAGTCAAAATCTCCGAGCCTCTTGCTATCATTCTTCTTCTATGCTGTGTCCTTTTAGGAGGTTGGCAATCATGGCTCTCCACATTCAAATCTTTTGGAAACTAAATAAGTGCCCTTTTTTATTTCCTTAAAACTTCCTCATTATTCACAAGTTATGTTCATGGGATTCTCAGTGTATATATAAAGTAAAAAAAAATAAGAAAGAAACAACAACAACAAATGTAAGTCACCCCCCCCCCCCCATCTTTAGCAACCTTTAAAACAAATCTTTTTTTAAAATATTTAATTTATTCTTCTTTAAAATCATAAGGCATGCAAATCATCCTTTTGCAAATATTCATAAAGTCTGACACAAGGCATATAGAGTGCTCAGTAAGACTCATTGGGTTTGCTATTACACCATTGATCATTTGACTACACCAACACCCAGTTAGTTGTCCTCAATATTCTTTGAGTCTTGGGAATTATTGTGACAACACAGTCCCAAAGAGTCCCGTTAAGTGCAATGTAGTGGTGCTGTCTAGAGTGGAGCACAAACCACCCAAACTGGTTCTGGCTGGGCCAAGAAAGGTAGGTGAATTATGTTATCTGTCTCTCAAATCACAATCAATCCGAGTACATCTTACTGGGTAGAAAAAAAAAAACCAAGAATTTATGCAGAAGAAACTACGGACAAGTAGTTATAATTAATTTTGTTGTTTAGGAAATTGAATTGTTTTTGCTTCTACTCCCCCACTCCAAAAGAAACTGAAAGTTGTGTACCCAGTAAACTGAAACTAAGCCCTAATTTTATTTGATATTATGTAAATTTGACTTACAACTGAAGAAAGAAAAAGATGTATAAAATTCTGTTCCAGTTTTCAAGTTATCCTAACCAATCTCTTAAGAGAGGCTGAAATCCTACTGATCCCTTAAAAGAGGTTAAATTTATAGCTACTGGATGAGAAGATAGTTATATACATACCCCACAAAAAAAAGTGTACTGAAAATGTTTGGCTTGACCCACTTTCCAAAATTAGTCTTCTGATGTTTGGCTAAAGAAATACAGATTTACGGAAGTTGGTGGACCTGAGAACTTTTCTTTACTGCCGCCCACCTCCCCTGTGTTAAAAATAATCATACCTGAAAGGCTTAGTTTTAGCAGAAGAGGAAATCAGTTGCATGGGTTTGGCTGATTTAATATAAGGTTACATATCAAAAGAAAAATTAGATTTCAAAGCTATTTTATATAACGGCTCAGTTATTCATCTGTTTTTAAGCTTTGATTTCACCCTCCACCCCCAA
>OZ010587.1:13265955-13268455 GCA_963932145.1 Acanthosepion lycidas
AGATTTATAACACAAAACAACATGCGTAATTGTGTCCAAGAGATGAAGTATTGTAACTATTTACGTATTCACAATGTTTCAGCCGTTGTATGCTCCAGTCTTCGTCAGGTGATATCAGTTGGAATTTTGAACTGAGCTCTTTATTTAGTCTATGGGTGGTAGATTGTTCTAATTCCATGTACCATGTCTTTTTTGGAATATCTTAGTTTCAGTTAATTTGCCTTGTTAACTCAACTCTCCAAGTTTTTGTCCCCTCTGCTTTGGCCAGGTATCAAACTCACAATGCTTCAAGTCAAGTTTTTCCCTGGTGCCCAGACTGCATGAATTTAAGCATGCTACTAGATTGACATCCAGGTCCCACCATTTTACTGTTGAATTAGTTAAATGGAACCACCACTTATACCCCAGAAGTTTCTTTTCTTGCTTCTGAAACACCCTTTTGTTTACTTGCTTCCCTGATAATTACAATCTTCAAAAGTTTAAATGCAACGTCAATTGCAATCTTCCATCTTCTTGAATGCCGTTAATCTTTTGTCCTTTCCTCAATGCTCTCTTACTTTCACTCCCTGTAACCCCCCTGTGTACTGGTGGCATTTCCAACTTGCTTGGGGGTGAAATGATTGATTACAAAAAAAAAAAAAAAAAAAAAAAAAAAGTTACTTTCGGATCACTTAACTAATGCTTTTATTGACCATGTTACCTGAAGAAGCCTGAAACATTGTGAATATGGCAATAAAGGTGAAGATAACCTATCCAAACAATATAAGAAATGAATATAGATCTCCTTTTGTTGTTGCAGGATGTCAGGAAAAAGAAAAAAAAAAAAAAAAATTAGGTTACATGAGTTTTGGCACTTACAGAAAAGATGATCATTAGCTAGTTTCTCCAAGACTCTGGATCCTCCTATGAGATTACCCAGAGCAGCAGACAAAGTGGCAGCAAATATTCCAATGGCTACAAATGGCTTCCAAATATTGATGGCTTGCAGAACGACATAGTCATTTTGAAGAAGAAATCTGTAAAAGATAAACAATGCTCTTAAGAATTAAAAATTTTCTGTGGGGGTACAATAAAGAATATTAACAGATTACCTCCAGTGGACTTTCTTTATAAATTCCCCCACCCCAGTTTATTGTTATTCTGTGATCAATCATAGTCAAGATCATTGAGTCAATTCTTTCCTTAGCTGCATAGTATGTGCTTCACCAGGACTACGTACAGTTTTGAATTCAGAGTTTTCCTTCTCCTAGATTGGTTGTCACCCAAGGCTATAGAACCCAGTCGATCAAGCTATTTATCCATAGCTAGTGGGAGAAGAGATGGATTTAGCTGCATAGTATGTGCTTTGTCAGGATTACATACAGTTTTGAATACAGAGTTTTCCTTCTCTTAGACTGGTTACTATTTAAGGCTACAGAAAGTAGTCTGTCCTGCTATTTACCCATAGCTGGCAGGGATAAGAGATGGATTCATACCTTTCCTAAGGTTATTAGCACATAAGTGAATGTACTGAACTCAATTGGAATTCTAACTCAATTTTATGAGTTTAATGATTTTATTTTTACTTCTAGCTGAATACATGGTTTGTTTTATGTCTGTATCTAGAGTTAAAAGAATAAAATCATCCTTGATAATAGCTAAAAGTATAGCCGAAAGCACTTAGACATACAGAACATTTGGACAATTTCTACATCATTTATGTCCAGAAGAGAAGAAAATTATAAGAACACAAGAAAAATTAAATAAAAAAATTAACCGCAGTACCTTGTCAGTCGTTTTTGATGAAACTTGTATAAAAGAGAGTGCTGCCCAAATACACAATGCAATTATATATATATATATATAGTTAAAATAATAAATCCATTGGTATATAATCTAAGTGGATCCTAGTAATATAAAATATTAAAACTGATCCACATAAAGAACTCGAATCATTTATTATTACAGAAGAAATAATTAGTAATTAATTATGTCGGCAGTCGAAGATATCGGTCATCAGTCTTATCAACCCCAGCGTGGACAGAGTTCGTGTCAGAAATAGAAATTTAACTGTAAAAGCTAAAAAAAAAATCAAAATTGTTTATTATATATATATATATCTCAAAGGGAAAACACAATACATCATTAAAGAGTTCGGTAATAATTTATTTCAGACAGACAACTGCCTCATCAGGTAAGATTTTTCCTTTGATGTCTATGATATTGCTTTGTATTGTGATACATTGAGCTCTCTTCATGGATCTATCTTTTTAATATCTATATCTATAATTCTTAAAATGTATGTGTGTGTGTGTGTGTGTGTGTGTGTGTGTGTGTGTATGTGTGTGTGTGTGTGTGATTGGATGTTGTTTATGCATTTCCACAGTTTTCATCAGATTTCGATGAAATATTTTTTTTGTTTGAAAGGTAATTCTTCAGTGCCGGTTTTGAGTGCAAATTGTTGGCAACAATAGCTCTCCACTACTTCCTGTCAATTATAACTCAGTAACGTTTTACTATC
>OZ010587.1:13270955-13295955 GCA_963932145.1 Acanthosepion lycidas
AATTAAATTCTTTACCTTTCACATGAAGCCCCAATCAGTAGAGAGAGAATGATGTAGGTCGTGAAGGTGAATGTCATAGCACCTAACGTCCCATATGGAATGGAACGGCTTGGATCCTTTAGCTCACCTGCAGAAAAAAAAACAAAAACATGTTCATCAAATCAAATCCATCTTTGCAAAATGCAAATTTTACGGCTTAATCAGAAGCACTCATCATAAAAGAAAAAAAAGAATTAGTTTTCCAGAAGATGACAATGTCTGTGTTTTAGCCATAAAGCATGTCATTTTATCTCCAGACATGAATCACTCAAATGATTCAATACTTTCTTTGCATTGCTTTTCTTGTTATCAAAATGCTTCAGTTAATCAATTCTAGTCTTCTTCAATCTACGAGAAAAGAGAATGCTCTCCTTCTAATCGACATTTTCAGTGAAAAGAGAAAAAATAGGGCTCATCCATTTCACCACAGATTGTAAACCTGATTGAAGCAGTCGATGGGATCAGCAAAAATAATATGGTCACAACATAATCAATGACAAGGATGTAATAAATGGTAGTCTGAACAACTCTTGGAATGATAATGACTTCTCAAAATGTATGCAATTAATGCAGCCATATCTTACCTAGCATTAGGTCAAGCTGACATCTATAATTATGAACAATAATTTTGTAAAGTGAAAATTTCACTGAAATATATTAGAAAGTTTCTATGGTTTTATTTGAAATCAAAAAAAATTAAACTTTAATCAAAATGGACAAAATATGTAGAAAAAAAAGATGGCACCATTTTAATTCAAATCTTTCTGATGTCACATTAAAAACATATCTTCTTTTTGCACTATATATCTAAATTATAAACAATAACTTGGGGAAGTGAAATTTTCACTGAGATATGTTGGAGAATATACAAGTTTTCATCTGAAAAGGTTTCATTTTGAGAAAATATAAAGTTTAAGAGAATGGTTACAATGTATGGTAACAAAAGAAGCCGTTAGTTTAAACTGATGCCAAGAGGGTGCATGTTAAATTAGTTTAATATGTCGACTTTTTTTAATAATATAATATATATAATAATTTTTTTAATAATATCTGATTTGAGTTATTAACTTTTAATGATGTTCTCTGATTCTTTTCTGTCAAAGGTTTCAGAGGATAGGAATTTTTGTGATAAGAAATATAGGGGAAAAAGAAACATTTAAAAGAATAAATAGTTGTTTACCAGACATGTTCGACCCGTTCATAATTCCTGTCACACTACTGAATAGGATTGAAAAGACAGATGCGAATGTCATCAGCTTTAAGGTACTGTAATCAACCACATAGTCAGCTGGAATGAAAAAACAAAACAACAATGATGAAAAAGGAGAAAACAATAACTTGAAATTTTTGATGCTTGTCTACATTACTTTATTTATGAAACACAAACTAACAAATTTGATTGACAAATCAATTTACTGATTCTGTGGATGTTTGTGCGGGTAACAAATTGCACCATAGAAGTAATCAGAGTGCTAAGGTTGAATACAAGTTTTATAAGGGTCAGCTGGAAAGTTGATAGATTGACCAAAGTATAAATGATAAGTAGACAACACCATTTGGTAGGCAAAAAGACATGCCAGAATACAAACAGCTGTCTTTTAGTCAAACAATTGGTATGCTTGCTTACATTTATAACTTATTTTCTTTTATGCTACAAACTACTATTATGCAGTCATTGTACATGACCATTCTCAATTAAAACAGACCTTAATGCACAATAAATATATAAGGGATGTTTGTATGCTCCGGCCTTCTTCAGGTGGTTGGAATGTCAAACTGAACCATTTATTTCGCTCACTGGTGTAGACTGTTCTAGTTCCACATGCCATGTTTAATGAATGTCAGATATCAATTATCTCCTCAAGGACACATGGAACAGTGGATAAAAGTGTTAGTTAGATCCAGTGACAGGACCCAAAGAGTGTGAGTTCAATACCCAGTTAAGGCAGTGGAGAACTTGGAGAGGGGAATTAACAGGAGATAACTGATAACTGACATCCAATGTAAATGGATAGCATAATGTGTGAGGGTACTTAGCAAAGGAAGAAAAAACTGATACAAGGGATGTTTTGGAGAGCCATGATCGCCTGTGTCCTGAAGGGAGGCAGCACATAGAAGAAGCCATTCTACCACCCCTCTCTATTTATCTCTCTCTCTCTCTTACTTTCTTGCTTTCTTTATCACTCTCTCTTTATCTCACACTTTTTAAGTCATTCTAAGATCTCACTTTGTGTCTCTCTCATCTCTTTCACTCATCTCTCTCACTCTTATCTCTCCCCCCTCTCTCTCTTTCTTTTTCTCTCTCTCTTCTTTGTCACTTTTTACCAACTTACTGAGTAAGCAACAAGGAAGTCTTAAAGAAAATGGCAACAGAAAGAACATTTATACTGAGAATGAGAAAAAGACTGGTGAAATTTCTTGGACATGTATTGAGGAAGGAGGGCTGGGAAAACTTAATTCTCACAGGGCATATTGAGGACAAAAGATACAGGGGGAAATTCGCGAGCCACTTACATGAAGAGCTTGTATGAATGGATTGCAGAACAAGTGCCTTAGCAAAGGGAGAAAACCTGATAAGAGCCATACGAGAAAGAAAGTTGTGGAGGTCCATGATCACCTATGTACTGAAGGGACACAGCACAGATCCCGAACCCTGGCCTAACCCTGCCAGAGAGGATCTTCATAAGCTTGAGGTCTTCGATCACTAATGCCTCCACCGTATCCTGCACGTGCGCCTCTCAGACCGGATCCCCAACTCGTCCATCCACACCAGATGCAACATTCTGAGCCTGGAAGAAACTCTGCTTAACAGGAGACTCTGGTGGTTTTGGCCATGTGCTGCAGCAGCCTGGTGATGAGTTCTACCATAAACTGGTGACGCCAAACGCACCCACTCGTTGGAGGAAGCGCCGAGGTGGTCAACTCAAGATGTGGCTTGCAACGGTCAAAGCAGATATGGAACTCATGTTTGGTCCTTGCGTTTTCGGGTTCCGATGCTGGAAACGCGAATGGCTTGATCATGCCGTTGATTCTGCTGCCGATCAACAGGGGTGGATGGCCTTGACGCGCGATGCGGTTAATTCAATTGGAGCTGGCTCAACCCACCCCAGGTGAATGCCGTTACAAGACAAGAAGAAGACACGGCACATAGGAGAAGAAGAGGAAGATTTTGGGAAAATGAGCATTTTTTTTTGTGTGCAAAGCAAAAACAAAATTTACTCACGATACAAATTTTTCTGGAACGTTGTTGCAGATAAACCCGTATAATTGCCAGTTTTCGTCGATATATTCGGAGACGGATAAACTAATGTGTTCCGATGTGGTATTTCGACTGGGAGAGGATGTTTTACAAAGAAGCTGATGATGACAGTCAATGTGCAAAAAAAGACAATCTAGAGGAAAAACAAAAAGAATTAAAGAATTAGGAATATATCTTCATAAAATTTACAGGAACTACAAAAGACTTTATCCAAAATGTCAGACATTAATTCTTCATTTCTGAACAAAGTTTTTAATTAACAACGACCATAGAATTGTGGACTATGCAGTTGCAATAAAAAGAAATTGAAATTAAAATAAAAGAAATAAAAGAAAATAATTCTAGAATATCAACAATGCTTCATCTAATAATGAAATAATAATAAAATGGAGGTCTGAGTAGTTGTGATAAAAAGCAACTGAAATTAAGATGAAAGGTAAAAAACTGATGAATGTCAACAATGCTTCATCTAATAATAAAATGGCAGTTTGTGCAACTGCGATAAAAGGCATCTGAAATTAAGATGAAAGAAATATTATTTGAAAACACTGTATCTAATAGTAAAATAAAATAATAGTGGACTGAGCTGTTGCAACAAAAAGCAGCTCTAATTAAAATTAAACAAGTATTCATTAAAATTATTTGTTGCCAATGCTTCATCTTATAATAATAATAATAATGATAATAATAATAATAATGATGATGATAATAATAGAATTATGGTCTGAGCAAATGAAAAACAACTGAACTTAACATACAGGGTTAATAAAAAAGAATGAACCAATTTCATGACGCATTTCTTCTATTCTCAAACATCATCATGGAATGAGCCAGTGACCATTTGAAAGAGGCATTTTCTAAGTTTTCAATGGCTGTCACAGAGCACTGTAGTCATGTCATATCTCCAGCAACATTCAGTTGTTTGTTTATTCCCGGAATGGTGAGTCCTCGGCAAAAGGTGTTTTGCATTCTCGAGTTTGTGAACACAAATATTGTTGTCATGGTTCAGTATGGTTTTTTGAAGGCAATTTGACATTAATCCACCCTCTCCTAAGAACATTCGACGGTGGTTTAAATAGTTTCCAAAGAATGAGTGTCTATGTAAAGGAAAAAGGATGACCACAAGTTTTGGAGGAACAAGTAGCGAAAATCCGTACTGCGTTTGAGGGGAGCCCATGGCAGTTCACAAACCGAGCTAGCCATGAGTTTGCTATCTCTCAATCCACTATCTGGCATGTGCTAAGAGAATGTCGACATTTGAAACCTTACAGACTATGCCTCATTTAGGCACTTACCAAGACCTTGCTCTTTGTGCTTAGCCTGCAAGATCCCCAGACCTCACTGTGTGTGATTTATTTTTGTTGGGATACATAAAAGATGGCGTTAATGTTCCACCACTACCCACTAATCTCGATGACCTTAAACATCAAATAACAACAGCGATCAAGTGGATCGTGATATACTGATACACACCTACATTGATGTTGCCTGTGCTGCAGGTGGTGGCCACATTGAACACTTGTAAGACAGGAAATAAAAGTTGATGCTAAGTAGAATACTTGTGACTTTGCTTGAATTTTCTACTGCTTTTCCTTATTAAAATATTGCATAATGAAATCAGTTCATTCTTTCTGAATAAACCTGTATATATATTATATATATATATATATATATATATATATATATATATATATATATATTATGAAATGGACAAAGACTGACAATTATTTTAAGTCATTTTTTTTTTATGTTTATACATTCTTTTTTATAGATACAAACATTTAAGTAAATGCTCTGTTTTATAATAAACAGTATTAACAACATTTACCAGCCTGAATGTCCAAGAAATTTTCATAGAAAATATGCGTCCTCCGACAGGAATCGAACCTGTATCCTATGCGGAATCATCATCATAGCCCGACGTGCTTTTACCAATTGAGCTAGAGAGGAGAGTTTAGAACGTATAAACATAAAAAAAAATGTCTTAAAATAACTGTCGGATTTTGTCTATTTCATAATGTGTGACGTCATTTGTTTACATTTGGATACACATCAAGCAGATATGAATGTATGAGAGTAAATCATGGAGAATTGTGTTTAAAAACAGTAAAATCAACCTTGCTAACTGAAACGGTCCTCTGTTGCTCAATCAGTAAAAGCACATCAGGCTATATGTCTTAATATATATATATCTATATATATATATATAAGAAATAAGAGTCAAAAGTCAATAAAATAACAAGATAATGTAAGAAGTGGTAATGAAAAGCAATTGAAATCAAGATAAAAGATTTACACTTCAAAAATAAGAATGGCAATATTTGTATCAAATAAAAATTGACATGAATAGTATGAAAATGTTTTTTTACTCACAAGCAAGACAAAGGCAGATGTCCTGGCAAACATAGCTCCCCCAATTAAACAAATGACGAGACAGATAAAAAGGCATAGTGATGCGTACATATAGTGGTACCAATGATTGCCATCAACATATGGAAGATAAAACGTCGAATTGCTTACAAATGAACCTAAAAAAATATATATATAAAATATATATATATATAAAAAAAATATATATATATAAAAAAAAACAAAAAAAATATATATATAAAAAAAAAACAAAAAAAACAAATGAAAAATTATTTGAATAATATAACTTATTTTTAATTATGTTTTCCTACAATAGAACAAGTCTGAAATTTTCCAACAAGTTACTGACATTAACCAATAAGTGTTCAGGTAAGTATTTTCATTTGAAACTACTTAAATAGATGGGCCCAAACATAAGAAAATACAGAATTTTTTTCTTGGTGGGGGGTATTTTTATAGATTTAGCAGTCATTAGACCTGTATGTGTTTATAATCTATGCATATCTTAGATATTTCAAATAAAATTGCAAAGTTCTGAAGACATAAGGGCAAAATTTACATGCCAAATTCTTTTTAAAATTGCTTCCTCTGCCACTGCATTTTTTGGAGTACATGCAAACATAAGCACCTACTTTTTAAAAATTATTATAACTTTCTTTGTATTGTGTGTATAAATTTTATTTTTTTGTATACTAATAAAAGAATGGTTGTTAACTGGCCAGTTAACAACCACCACCTGAAGAAGCACCTATAGTGCTGAAACATGATTGCATTTATGTAGCGTTTTAGAACATGTTTTTGTTATAATTGTTAATAAATATTAAACTGGTAAATAATAAATATTGCTTTGTAATTGTTCACATATTTTGATAATTTCCTGTGTTAACAGAAAAAAATGTCCTTTTTGAAACCAGATTTTTTTTGCATGTTGGTTAAACTTTGCAGCCATGAGTTTGTTGATTAGCATTATAAATACGGATAGAATTATTCAAGAATAATTATTGTGTGTGTTCCCCGCCCCCCAGACTGAGTGCTTCAGCTTTGTTGCTGCCAGGGGTTGGGTGCTCTACAATATTTTAACTGAATGTCATCTAGTGTTCTTTTTCAATCAGCTTCTTGAGAAAATTCTAATTCAAGGGTGTATGTACACCTCCCCCCACAAGTGTTTACAATGTTTTTTTTTCATTGGCATGTAATCCAGTCAGTATTACCCTGACTGCCATGATGACCTTTTGACCCCTTTTAGACATTTCTAGTTGATTTTCGGTTAATGTTATCCATATGTTACTAATATTGATATTTGATTCGCTTATTGGGTCATTTGAACAGAGTAAGTAGAAATATTCCTTTAGTTATTATTATTATTCATCTGTCTGTTAAGCATATCCAATATCTGTAGTAGAAAGAAAGGGATTGTCAGTGGTCAGGAATTAATACAATAATTAGTAACTAAATCTGGCTATTGTACGAATAATGTAAAAGCAATACCAATAATTTTCCTATATAATTAGTGGTACTTCACTATGATGGGAAATACTATTCTATTTAAAAAAAAAAAAGAAGATTTTTAAAAAGATTTTCTGCTTCAATGAACAATTAATTTAATTTAATTCTTCAGTTTAAAGAAGAGAGTTATTGAAACAATGAAAATGCAAAAGATATTTCCAAACTAAATTTTTATGGCAGATTCTGTTTCTTTTCCTCTTTTTAAAACTGTCTATTATTTAGGGCAAGGCAGATGTAATTTCTGTCTGGGTTGCTTTATTAATGTTTTGTTTCAAACAAACTCCAACATTTCCTTGCTTTTCACAACCTTCAGGGCACTTCTAGGTCAGCCAATTGTTTATAATATTTGAAAGGGTAACTGAAATGCACTTGACTATTCAGATTTGTTTATTCTTATACTGTGTGGGTGTATGGGTTGGTGAATGCACTATTAAAAGAGAGCTTGTGGAATGGGGAGAAAGATTATATGCCTATGAGAAAGGGAGAGAGAGGTGTAGGAGATAAAGCTGGATTCTGCACTTGCTTGCACATGTGGGCGTGGACGGAAGGAGGGCAGGTACACAGAAGGTTTCCAGAAAAAAAACAAGGGTAGCAGCTAGTTCTGTATTTGGAAAAGGGTAACAACTAGAATGATAGGTGGTTGGAAAATGGTAACAGCTAGACTGATTGGTAGTTGGTAAAGGGTAACAGTTAGTCTGATGGGTTTTTGGAAAAGGGTAACAACTAGACTGATGGGTGGTTGGAAAAGGGTAACAACTAGACTGATGGGTGGTTGGAAAAGGGTAACAGCTAGACTGACAGGTGGTTGGAAAAGGGTAACAGCTAGACTGACAGGTGGTTGGAAAAGGGTAACAGCTAGTCTGATGGGTGGTTGGAAAAGAGTAACAACTAGACTGATGGGTGGTTGAAAAAGGGTAACAACTGGATTAATGGGTAGCTGGAAAATGGTAATAGCTAGTCTGATGAATGGTTAAAAACAGTTCTAAATAGACTGATTAACAACTCACAGTTAAAAATATATATTTTATAAGCATGTACCTAAATTAACCAAAACAAAAATGAACATTCAATCAAATATCTGGTTTTAAAAATTTAAGAAATAAACACTTGGTTTAACAAGACTACATCAAATAACACCCCTAAGATTAGTCATGGTTTGGGGGACTAAAGTTTTATTATTACTAACTCAGAGCACTCCAACATTAACTCACAAATTAACCAGTGTTTGTTCATTTTCTATCACAATGTAAGAATGTCAGCTGAAACTCTTCATATAATTTCAGGTTCCCAAATTTCAGCTCAATGTTCATGAGCTCAGAAAGGAAAAGTTAGATCCAACAATGGGAGACCTAAATTAATTGACTAGATGATAAATACATAAGCAAATATGAAATGGAAATAAACTTACCTCCTGGTCCGAAATTTTCAAGCAATCCTTCAACCACTCCACTGATATAGAGAGCACAGCAGAAGACATTGGCAAAGAAAAAAAGAACACCAATGCTGCCACCAAATTCAGGACCAAGGGCTCGACTGATCATGTATAAACAAGTTAAGGACAGTTTAAAAAACATCAACAGAACTTTCTATAAACTGTTTGCATTTCAGAATTCATTCAATTTACCATGTTTATATTTTGAGATCTTGTTTCAATGAATGCAACAAACTAGATTCAAATTTGAGCTTGCTTCTTTAATTCTTCAATCTGATTTGCTATCCGTTACAATCATTATACTTTCACCACAGAAAACTAGACATGAAAAAATAAATAGTTGATTCATTGATTTGTTATTTATGGCTTATCAACCTTTTGCAGGTTATTTGAATCCAGAAAACATTTTAGATTGTACAAACTTTTTTGGAAATAATAATGATTTGCTGATACAAGGCCTACTAATTAACCCGTAGCTGGAGGGAGAATAGATGGATTCATATATTTCCCAAGGGTATTTGTGCATATTTAAATATAACAAACCCGGTTGAAATTGAAACTAGCCACTCCGATTAATATTCCGAGCCATAAACCATTACACCATCTGCACATCCAAGCTTACAGCACCTGTCAATCCCAAGCAGTCGCCCATCAAGATACAGACCAGGCTCAGTGTTACTTTGGTGATCATATGATAACCAGTGTTTCAACAGGATATGGCTGTAAGTTAAAAAAAAGGAATGGGTGACATGAAATTCTTGACATGATGAAAAGGAAACTGCAAACAATGCCAAGATATGGCACAGAATATAGGACATTGAACAAAGAAATTAGGAACAAATGCAAGCAGGCAAAAGAGGAATGACCCAATGAAGATAGTATATACTTCAAAGCTTGATCTGCATGATTGAACATTTTTATTTTTATTTAATGAGGCAAATGTAACCACATAGGAATTTACATGATGTGTACACATTTTGGATCAATTAGAGAATGTAAGACTGTGAAAGAATTTAATTGGCTCCAAAATTGCTGCAAGGATACAATATACTCCACCTCCTTCAACGAGTCCATTGGTTGAAATTGCACACAAGGACAAGACTGTAAAGCCAAGAATCATATAGGCAATGATAAACTGGCACAGTGCGAGCAGGATTCCAACTTGACCAACGACAAAACCTGAAAGAAAAAAAAAAAAAAAAAAAAAAAGGGGGGGAATTTTAAAAATTTTAAACAATTTTCAAACAGAATTTGCTGTCCTTCAGTGACATACAGGAACTAAAAATTGGAGTTTATCCTTTATCTAAAGCTTAATAAACTCTTTCAGAAATAAGCATTAACACATCAGCAGTTGACCTAGAAAAGTGAAAGCCATATTGCTTAAATAATTCAAAATTGATTACAGCCTCTAAGCTGAAGTTTCTGGGATACATAATGAGGAAGGAGGGCTTGGAGAATCTGATACTCACATGTCAAATAGAGGGAAAGAGAGACAAGGGAAAACAATGCATGACATACCTAGGGGGCTTAAGCAAGTGGTTGACAGAACATGGTCTAGAGGAGGTAACAGAGGGAAGGAACTTGTTGGGAGCTGCAAGGGATAGAGAGCCATGATCGCCTATGTCCTGAAAGGACACAAGAAGAAAGTACTATTTATATCTAGTAGATATGTGTGATATATTGTCTGGTTCACAGTCCTCCTGTCTTTTGAACAGGAGTAGAAGTTTATTCTTTGTTTCAATTTAGGATGGGGTTTCCAGTTTCTTCTAAAGTATTTGGATTATCTTTCATTTGGATTAGCCCCTGGTGTCTTAGTGGTATTATCACCTTCCCTGAGGTGAATTGATTAAAAAGAAATATAGAAATTTTACTGGGGATTGTTTTAATAGATGACAGAAAATATGATACTAAAAACTGAAGGCACATTGGAATAGAAAACATGCCTTGCAAAAGCTAAACAAAGTATTAAGAAAAAGGAAAAAACAAAAATTTGCTCTCATTTAATAGTAAGCAAAGTATAAATTTGGGATATCAAAATCAAGCAAGTACCCTTCTCAGTCCACATAGAAGGCCTAAGAGTCATTCAAGGTAGAAGGTTACTGTGTGGTGTTGCATAAGCATAAGAAAGGGCAAGAAGTTCACGGGACTATGCAGAAAAGATAATGGTAAACCCTAGACTTAAAAAGGGTCGAGATTTGGGAAACATGTTGCAGGGAGTCTGGTCCACAAAACCAGGAATTGGTAAGAAGTTCTCCAAATGGAGCTTATTTCTTACTCTTGGAATACAAAGGGAATATGTAAGATTCCGCCTGGTGTACATGGCATGGCAGTCCCAGTTGTAAAAGAGGTCAGCGATAGAGGGACTAAGGAATGTAGCTCGTCTGTACTCATACAAAGGGAGAGGCGTGCGGCAGTGCGTCTATGGAAAAGGGGCTGCCAGATGGAAAATACTACATACCAATTGGAAAGAATATATAAGTGAACATTGAAGTCAACACTCAGATGTGACAGGCTGTTTCATGCTGGACACAATCGTCATGAAACAGCCTGTCGCCTCTGAGTGTTGACTTCAATGTTCACTTTAATATTTATATTTACATACACTATCTCTGATAATGAGCACTTTACCCCATAAATATAGCATACCTTAAAACTATATTTCTTTATATATATATATATATATATATAAAGGTTGGTGCAAAAATAATGTCGTTTTCTCACATATGTTACTATGTGAGAAAACGACATTATTTTTGCACCAACCTAATATTATGAAATGGACAAAGTCCGACAATTATTTTAAGACATTTTTATGTTTATACATTCTTTTTATAGATACAAATATTTAAGTAAATGCTGTTTTATAATAAACAGTATTAATAACATCTACCGGCCTGAACAGTAAAATCGACCTTGCTCATCGAACAATTCTCTGTGGATCAATCGGTTAAGGCATGTCAGGCTAAATGACAGTTCCATATAGGATACAAGTTTGGTTCTTGTCAGAGAACAAATATTTTCTATGAAAATTTCTCGGACATTCAGGCCGGTAAATGTTATTAATACTGTTTATTATAAGACAGAGCATTTACTTAAGTATTTGTATCTATAAAAAGAATGTATAAACATAAAAGTATATATATATATATATATATATATACTAATTCCTTGAGATACGAGTTTAATTCATTGTAAGATTAAGCTCATAACTCACTTCATTGAAATTAATGGGAATATTTCCAATCCATTGCAGGCTCCTAAAAATCACCCTTATTTTCCTAAAGCTCACTTCTGTTTTTGAATTTGTGGGTTACTTACAAGCAAAAATGTTTGAATAAACCTGAAAATTAAAAGAGAAAAAACAAATTGGCAAGAAATAAACTGTACTCAACCATGAAATTTGGACAAGTCATAGGCCAACTGGCAGAGGTAAGAGAAAGAGACGGAGAACAACAGCTAGCCTAGCAACCACTAACCTAGCCTAGCAATGGCTAGTCTAGTCTATGATAGCAAACATTAAATTTATCACTTAATTTTTCACTTTTTTTTGTAAGACATTTACATTTTATCCATTAGTGTAATTAATTTTTTAAGTTTTTTCTAATTTTTTTTTATTTATCATCAATGTAGAACACTACTGTCTTACCAAATCCATTACTCGTATGTCTTCGTCATGTTTTTTTTTTAGAATTTCCTGTTTTACCAGAAACAAAATTTCAGCTTTTCACTACTGCTCTTTATACTTACTTTCTTTGAACCCAAGGTGTCACTAAAAAAGACACAACACAATACAACAGAAACCCTTCCAGAGCAAAGTGCACTACTCTTGAAGCTTAGTGCACCAACTAGTGAATGCTTAACCAATACACAAATGCATCTCAAGGTATGAGTGTGTGTGTGTGTGTGTGTGTGTGTGTGTATACATATACATATATATTTTTTAATACACAAAAATCACCTCATAAGCAACCTATCAAATATAAATATCGAACAGTATTTAAAAATAATTAAATACACTTAAAAAAGCCCAAAAAAACAACCCTCTAAGTAAGATTTTCAATAGGAAAATGATTAAAATTAGCTACTTCTGTACCAATAACATAATAACCATATCCCCATCTGAGGTGAGTTTTGATTTTACTGTGTATTAATATTTCCTCTGTAATAATAAATACATTGAGCTCTTTTTGTGGATCAGTTTTAATATTTTATATTACTAGGATCCGCTTGGATTATATCCAAATGGATTTATTACCTTTACTATATATATGTCATAATAATATATATATATATATATATATATATATGTCATAATAATATATATATATATATATATATGTCATAATAATATATATATATATATATATATATGTCATAATAATATATATATATATATATATGTCATAATAATATATATATATATATATATGTCATAATAATATATATATATATATATATGTCATAATAATATATATATATATATATATATATATATATATATAAATATATGTCATAATAATATATATATATATATATATGTCATAATAATATATATATATATATATGTCATAATAATATATATATATATATATATGTCATAATAATATATATATATATATATATATGTCATAATAATATACATATATATATATGTCATAATAATATACATATATATATATGTCATAATAATATACATATATATATATGTCATAATAATATACATATATATATATGTCATAATAATATATATATATATATATGTCATAATAATATATATATATATATATGTCATAATAATATATATATATATATGTCATAATAATATATATATATATGTCATAATAATATATATATATATATATATATGTCATAATATATATATATATGTCATAATAATATATATATGTCATAATAATATATATATATATATATGTCATAATAATATATATATATATATATGTCATAATAATATATATATATATATATGTCATAATAATATATATATATATATGTCATAATAATATATATATATATATGTCATAATAATATATATATGTCATAATAATATATATATGTCATAATAATATATATATGTCATAATAATAATATATATATATATATATATATATATATATATATGTCATAATAATATATATATGTCATAATAATATATATATATCATAATAATTGAAGTTGGAATGCAAAAAAGAGCTGTGAACTCCTAAACAAATTAAAACTTAAAAACCATACACACACACACACACACACACACACACACACACACAGAGAAAACAATGATTATTTCTCTGACAATTCTTGCTACGGAAAGCAATGAAGGCTGTTGAAAGTTTAACAACACGTGACATTTCAAAAATCACAAGACAATATCACAATTGTTGTGATCATGTGTGGGAGAATGATACATCACAAATGCAGGCAATTATCCAAACATAGAATATTTGTAAGATGCATGTACAGTCAGCCTTTTGTATTAGTGAGAGAACGTTTACAGGTCCTTCCCCAACCCACTGTTCTGACACAGATATCAAAATCAACAAAATGCTTAGGTCACTTACAGCACATTATTTGGATATAACCTGCTCACAACCCCCTGTATACTATTACGAATCTATAAATTATTTTTAATACCCAATACAATATAAATCATTTATAATACCTAGTACAATATAAATGCCGTCTAAATCATTTATAATACCTAGTACAATATAAATGCCATCTACATCATAATACCTAGTACAATATAAATGCATTCTAAATCATAATACCTAGTACAATATAAATGCATTCTAAATCATAATACCTAGTACAATATAAATGCATTCTAAATCATTTATAATACCTTGTACAATAGAAATGCCATCTAAATCATACAATAAGAATGCTACATAAATCATTTATAATACACAATATAAAGCTTATCTAAATCACTTATTATACCTCATCAAATTTAAATGCCATATAAATCATTTATAATACGTAAGACCTTTATCCACTGGGATAAAGGCGTTGGTTAGATCCCAAAGAGTTGTGAGTTCAATACCAGGCTACAGCAGTGGTGAACACAAAACTTGGAGAGTTGAGTTAAAGAGAAATAACTGAGACATCCAGAAGAGGCATGGCATGTGGAACTAGAACAATCTAACCCGGTGTATGGAATAAAGTGTTCGGTTTGAAATTTCAATCACCTGAAGAAGGCTGGAGTGTACTATGGTTGAAACATTGTGAATATGGCAATGAAGTTGAGGATAACAGTTTGAATAATGTAAATAATGTAAGTTACCTAATAGAATATAAATACGAGGGCAAAGCCAACCAATGGAAAGCTGTCTCTAATTTTTAACACTAAAGTTCATTGCTTATTACTATAAACATTATATTTAGTGTATAAACATATTTAAGTAGAAGTGCCTTTTTAAAAAACAAAAAATCAGTGAAATTAATGTCCAGCAGCATATAGATTTAGAGTATTACTAAAGAAAAAGATTCATTATTTGCATAAAATACCCTTGAGAAAAACCTTGAGTTGCCAGCTCAAAGACAAATTATTTCTATCTTTCTGTACTCAAATGGAAGTAAATTGTGTCCAGCTCTCATGGCAGCCACAGCTACACTATATCTTTACTTTTTAAATCAAACATGAGACATTTGGATAAGATTCTTTCTACAAGTGGGAAAAATTGAAATCATTTGGTGCATTGTGCCAACAAATAAATCTTTTGCCATTTCACTCTAAACTGCCTATATGAATCCATCAAGAAATACAACCAAACAAGGGAGCATGTATCAAGATCAGTATTTTTATGATCAAATGTCAGAATACTAATTTTAGAGAACTGACATGGGTAGGGGTGGGATCTGGTGAGAAGTTTTTCTACATTCCCACAGATAAAAATTTTGTTGACAAAAGTTTTTGGTGGAGCTGTAGTAAACCAGATTGTGAAATAGAGGTGGGGGCAGGAGGTCAAAATTTTTTTTTTTTTATCAAACAGTGCAGTCAAGGAATTTTACGTGAGCTGATTTTGATACTGCAATGTGTCGTTGCAGTCACAGGTAAACACTCTCCATAGAAATAAATAAAATTCTCATCAGAGAAATGAATTGAAAGAAAAAAATATTTTAATCATTTATATACATGTATAATGTTTCAGACATGGAGGCATAAATATGAATACATACATCATTATATATATATATATATATGTATATATATATATATATGTATATATATATATATATATATATATATATATATATATATATATATTATATATATATATATATATATATATGTATATATATATATATATATATATATATATAAAATGATACTGATAGAAAGAAAGATATTGATATAGAAAAATAGATAGAAATAGATAGAAAGAGGGAAATAGAAAGACAAAAATAGATAGATATAGAAAGATAAACAGAAAGATAGAAATTATTAGACAGGGGGTTTAATAAAGATTGCCACCTTTGTTTGCCAATGTGTTGCTCATGATAAAAATGCTAAGTACAACTGTAGTGTGCAAAAGAGTTCACACAACTTTCTTATCTACGTCAACACACACTTTTGAAAGTGAGAATTTAAACAGGTTTGCAACGCCTACCTTTTACGTATGGCGTGCAACAACCAGAGCTTATTGCCTGTTATTGTTTATAAGTGAAGAGGAGATAAGAGACGACAAAGAAAAAAGAAAAAAAAAAAAAAAATGTTAAAATTCAGTCAGAAAAAAAAGAAAAGACAACGTTGTGTTGATAAACAAAAAATTCCAACTCACTCAATCACTTAGCAACCTCTACTTCACAAATTTAAAAAAATAATTATGGACGCGTATTGTGTGCTTTTAAATGTTGCGGTCACAATGCAGTTGCATACAATCTAATCTTTTAAAAAACTGAAAGTGTGTCAACCGATTTGATAATTTCTAGGATGAGGGCTTATTATATTAATTAAAGTTGGACTAATATCCTCATCTTTGTTGCTGTTATCACATTAAGAATTATCCCCATGGAACAATGGCATTGGTCTGTGAATTTAGTTGCATAGTAATTATGAATTAAATCACTGGGCAAAGTAGTACGGTCTCAATATAGACAAAACTAGCAACTCTTTACCTTGAGTGGCTCTTAGGCCTTGGACAGGGTGAACCCCATTATAAAAAAAGAAAGGAAAAGGGATGCTTCCCTGATCACTATATGGTTAGCCCTTATCTTTTCCATATATCCCCATAAACTGTGCCTCTTACTCAGTAACCCTCTATTTTGAGTGGCTCTTGTATAAGGTGAACATCATTGTAAAAAAAAGAAATGAAAAGGGATGCTTCCCGATCACTACAATCTTAAACTGTTCAAGTCTACAGTTAACTGTTATCTTCCCCACATATCCCCATAAACAATGCCTTTTACTCAGTGGAGTGGATCAAAAAAGAAAAAAAAAGAAGAAAGTACTAAAAAGAATGAGATGGGATACTCTAGATGTGAACAGCGAAAGACCAATATATCTCTGCAGATTAAATAACGGGTTCAGTTAATAATTCCCTGAAGATTACCCAGATCAACAGACACCTGAAGAAGGCCGAAGGATACAACAACTGAAACCCTGTCATACTAAATAATAAAGATGAAGATATTAGTCTGACAGTAAATAATAATAATTGCTTGGAAACAGGGGTAGAAATAACTGAATGGTATTAAAGGGACAATTACCAAAGGTCATCCCCTATACAAGGTTGCCCCCTATACAATTAAATAATACACATAATGAAGTCAGAATTCAAGACTAGAGGCTTGGTTAATTGATTGATTTTATGGTTTATCAACCCTTTGCATGTTATTGAAAGACATAAAATTATTTTTAGATTGTAAGAATTTTTTTTGTGGTAACAATGGTTTTAGTGATACAAATCGTACTAATTAACCCATAGCTGGGGAGAAGAGGTGGATTCATACCTTTCCTAAGATTATGTAAGTGAATATAACAAACCCAACTGGAATTTGAACAGGGCTCTCAGATTAACAATTCCATTACACCATCCACACATCGAAGCTTACAGCTCCTGGTATTCCTAAGCGGTCACCTATTTAAGTACTTTTTGTAATGCCCATTGTAGGAGAGACTTTGTAAATCACAGATACAATAAGAGTAACACGTTCGAACAATACTCAGTCAGAAGCTGCTGCTAATTCCTTTACATATATTTCTTTCATCTGTCACGTAAATTAATTATTTCAAGATGAAGTTGACTGTACTTGTTTTCTGGCAATCTGTGATAAAAACCCAAATGTCGGTACCTATATGACTGTACTCAACTTTAGTGTACGAGAACTGGTATTTTAATGTAATGTAGCCATAAACTACATTTAATAACATCTGATAACTGTTCACTCTGGAGTCTGTCTATATTTCTGAGATAAGGTATTATGCACATTATTTACATTATTCGGACTATTGTCCTCATCTTTGTCGCCATTCGGCTGTTGTACGCTCCAGCCTTCTTCAGGTGGTTGGAATTTCGAACTGAACCCTTTATTACGCTCATTGGGGAAGACTGTTCTAGTTCCACGTGCCATGTTTGATAGAGTGCCAGAGAAAAGCAATGATAATAAAGTTGAAATATGAGCTCTGGTAAAAACATGCAATGATAACTGTTAAGGCAGTGGAGAACTTTCAGAGGGAAATTAGCAGGAGATAACTGATAACTGACATCCATCAAACATGGCACATGAACGTAATGAAGGGTTCAGTTCGAAATTCCAACCACCTGAAGAAGGCCAGAGCGTACAACGGCTAAAACGTTGTGATAAATATGGCAACAAAGATGAGGACAATAGTCCGAATAATGTAAATAACATATGTGGTTATTCCTTGTCATGGTAGAGGGCTTGCATGTCCCAGTCATCCCAAAAGCTGTCTTGAGTTCTGTAAGTTCAGAATAAATGCAACCGACCCCTGAAGACTCCAATGATAGAATAAGCAAAGACCTACATGAGCTCAATGGACAAAGTGACAGAAGAGGGAAGAGCCAGTCAGGCTGACATAACCTTGACAAACCAATCATCCGACAGACTGATCTCACCTGTCTCAATTCCCTTGGTCACATCCATCTTCACTACCAGCATAAGGAGGGAGGATGGTACCAACAACAAAGTCATAAGCCTTGAGGTCTCGAGTAAGCTTTCGTTTCAGGTGTTACAGATAAGGAGCCTTATTTGGAGTAAGCCACATGTCAGGATTGGATTAAATTTGGCGTCCGCATGAAACATTACTAGATTTATTTTGGAGGTACTGAATGATGCAAACCCGTTTCTCCTCCATTTCTTCTCAGAAGAAAACATCTTATGAAGAAGTTTTTCCATCTTGTCATTCACTTTCCCATTATATATTTTTTCCTTTCACCTGGTTTTCTTTTTTTTTTCCTAGCTTTCTTTCTTCATGCCCTTGTTTTCCTTCTCCTCATTTCTTGCATTTTCCCAGCTAAATATTTCTTTACTATAAGGCATAACCAATTCCAGAAGGAGTGGAGATAGAAAAGAATTCTACTCTAAGGACAAAATTCTTAACAAACATGCAAACTGATATATACTGGTTTTCTTTGCAAGTTAAAAGATTATGTTAATTTGGGATACATTTTTGATCTAATTCAATCATTCTTATCAACTTGCAAAATGAAAGTTGTCTTGAATGGCCACTCTTCTTGATCTTTTTTTCATTAAAGTGGATATTTCTAGGGCTCTATCCTTGGACCTATGCTGTTCCTAATTTTCATCAATGATTTTTTCAATATCAATCAAGGTCATCAGGTATCTATGCTGTTGGCAACTATTTAAACCTGATAAGTCCGATTGGTTTGATCAGGTCAAATTGGCAGCTGATCACAGAAATGATCTAACATCTGTTGTTGTGTTTGTCTGGTATTCACATGTTCGTATGTTGGGAACACCTCTCCCAACTGAGAAAAACACTGGTGTTAACTATATAACACCAATGTTTCTCACTTTACCACTATATATTTTTTCCTTTCACCTGGTTTTCTTTTGCTTTTTTTTCTTCATAACCTTGTTTTCTTCCTCCTCATTTCTTGCATTTCAATACCAAATTCATGCTGACTACTGGCTAATACCTGCCTAGCATCGTTCATATGCAAATAATCAGCGCCTTCTCTCAACAGCCTATTATGGAAGGGGACACAACTCTTGGTGCTTCCAGTTCCATCTACAACCACCTCTGAGTTTTTTCTCGGGCTGATCCGATTCTTTGTTACAGTTGTTAACTGGGGAAAGAAATGGATGGTTAATTCTAATACCTCCAAAATGAAACTGCTGCCTTTGAATCTTTTTAGTGAACCTTTATTGCCTTCAATCAGTATGGCTGATGCTAACCTCCAGGAGAGTCACTCATTGAGACTTGTCGGGCTAGCATATTCAACTGACAAAGTGGAAAGAGTATATTGAATCAATTTCTAGATCTGATGCTAAGTTGGTTCACTCTATTGTGCTTGACAATTTTCCTCGAC
Organism: Acanthosepion lycidas; assembly: GCA_963932145.1. Lineage (NCBI taxonomy): Eukaryota > Metazoa > Mollusca > Cephalopoda > Sepiida > Sepiidae > Acanthosepion > Acanthosepion lycidas. The sequence goes on from OZ010587.1 coordinate 13,291,096, forward strand.
AGAATTATATAAGTCTACCATTCATTCATGCATTGAATCATGCTGCTGCATCTGGTCTGGTGCTTCTGTATATATATATTTAGAGATTCTTGATAAAATCTAAAGAATCTGCAATGTTAACAATCCTGATTTGGCATCTTGGTTTCCATCACTTTTTCACTGCTTCCCTGTCCTTTTTCTAGAAATATTTTCATGATAATTATTCTGATGAACTTTCCTCTTTGGTACATAAACTTTATAAATTTAAGTCTACTGCTAGCTTGGCGGCAAGGTCTCATCATCTTACATTTGAAATGCCTAGATGTAACTATATTCTATAAACAATTTCCTCTCTTACACTTCTTGCCTGTGGAAATCTCATCCAGCTTTTTGCTTCCCAATCAATGTTGATCTCCAAAAATGTAAATGCAAAGTCAATTTGATTCCTCTTTTATCCTTCTCGCTCCTTAATGTTTTTCTTGTCTTCATATTCTTTCACACTCAGCATCTGCTTGCATCTTAGTGGCTTTATTGCCTTGCTTAGGGTGAAATGATTAAAAAATACAAAAAAAAACTACTACTTACTGATAATTTATTAGATATTGTTTATACAAATATTTTAATAGATGTTAATCAAATTTTAAAAATAATTAAAATTTTAAATCACACCTTATTTTATTTTTTATTTTTTTTACTCTTTCCTCTGATATATTCCGGCTTTCAGTTATAATTCTGGGGACGTTCTTCAAAACAGTTGGATAGGCACGAAAAAAAGGGTTGTTTATGTTAAGTAATCAAGGATTTCTTTTATTCCAACTTTGATAAACAAACTAATCAATATTTTGATTTCAAGAAAACAGGAAAGAAAAAAAAAAATGGAATTGAATGACAAAGAAATCCTTCCGATTGAATAAACAAAACAAAACAAAAAAAAAACTCAGAAAATCTGAAAAAGAATTTTCTTTAAATACCAGAAGCAAAATTATTTCTTTTAAAGCACCTAACAGATTTTTAAAAACATTTTCTTGGCTGGAAAATAAGTTATCAGAACTGTTTAACTTTGATAGCATTAAAATTATTTACATTTTTTATTGTTGTATCCTTAAAGAGGTCACAAACAGACAAAGGTGGTACTTGAGTGAAAAGGAACAGCAACACAGGCATAGATGAAAGAAAGAAAGGTTTATTGTAAAAGAGAATACACTACTGAAAGACAGGGAATCGGTTAACAAGCTAATAATTCCCGAAGCAAGTCTGCCAAGTATGTCCTCTGCTTACTATATATATCTACTGATATAGTCAGTCAATGTAGACGATAGGGAGTGTGAGACATTCCATTACAACACCTTCCCCTTTATATTTGGAATATTGTCCTCATCTTTGTTGTTATTACCGCAATGTTTCAGATATTGTGATTTCTGACCTTCATCAGGCGCTTGTCTAACCTGGTAACCTTTAAGAAATTTTGAAGAGAACCCTTTATTTAATCCATGGTTCTTGTTCTGCTGCCCATGTCTAGGAATTCCTAGTCTTGCTCTTAATCAGTTACTGCTTGCATTGTTTCCTCTGAATCTGAGACGGCTCTACCTGACCCAGGGATTGAAATCACAGTTACTATGTCATCAAATTCATGAAACAACACTTTAATCTACTAGACTATTTCTTTGTCAATGTATCAACATATTGATCACCACATAAGAACAAAGCCCCAAAATATTACTTACATTATTTACAATACTTAGACTTATCCTCATCTTCATTGCCATATTCACAATGTTTCAGCCTTCTTTAGGTGGTTGGAATTTCGAACTGAACTCTTTATTTTGTCCACCGGAGTAGATTGTTCTAGTTCTGCGTGCCATGCCTCTTCCTCTAGAACAATCTACCCCAGTCGATGAAATAAAGGGTTCAATTCAAAATTCCACTCACCTGAAGAAAGAGCATACAACAGCCAAAACATTGTGAATATGGCAATGAAGATGAGGATAACAGTTCAAGTAATGTAAATAAAGCAAGTAATCATGATAACTCATCTCAGAGATATAGACAGATATTAGTCACTAATACAAAAACACTATACAACACCCAACAAAAATGTAATATACTCTAAGTTATTATTAAAAAAAAAAAAAAAAAAAAACATAATCAGTATTAAATATCTATCACCACAGGAGAAGGCATTTTAAAATGTGTATAAAATATTTTTATATACAGAAAATTTGAATTATTATGCTCTCAGAATATGCCAGAATGGATTCAAATGGATTGGATAAAAACATCAACTTTAGATGGTTTATTCAAAATTTTCATCTCAAAGTTATATGGTCTTGACTTTACATCTCAGATTCAGTCACTTCATCACAGCATTCTTCTACCTTTTCTATAAATACTTTCATGGTAATTGTTTATATGAAGTCTTTGCTATGGTACCTAGACTTTATGAATTTAAGTGCAGTACTACATTGGCAGCTAGGTCCCATCATTTTACAGTTGAAATGACTTAATTTAAATGCAAGTTCTATGCTGACAGTTTCTTCCTTCACACTTCTCACCTGTGGAACTCTTTTGGCTCCTTGCTTTCCAACTAACTTTGATCTTCAAAAATCTAAATGCAGTGACAATTGTTATCTATTGTTTTCCTGATTCCTTTTGTTTTATTTTTCTCACTACTTAATGTCTTTCTTTTTCTCATAATCTTTCACACTCACTAACCCCATGTGTGCTTTACCACATGGTTCAGGGTGAAGTGATTAAAATTGATTTGCTTGGGATGAAGTGATTTAAATTGTTATGCTCCCAGAATCTTAGCAGCAGCAATTATTATCTACAAGACTGACCAAGATGATCAAAGGTATTCAAATAGACTGGATAAAAACATGAACTTCAAACGGTTTATTCACAATTATCATTTCAACTTCTTCAAAAATTGGAAAACGAACAGACCTTGCCAGTTGAATATAATAAAATTGTTATGTAGAAAGTGCATTACAGAAGTTTTGAGACTTTTCCAGAAGAGACCTTTATTAATTTCAAAAAAGGATAAAACTCTAAGCTTCTTCAAAGTGGGATCCTCTAACTTCAATGCACTTGTTACAGTGGTCCAGCCACTTTGTAAAGACCTCACGGATGTCATTCAATCCTTCATCTTCTCAATGACATCAAAACGACTACCCGTGAGATTCTTCTTCAGTTTGAGGAACAACCAAATATCACCGGGGGTCGGGGGACTGAACTGTATGGAGGGTGAGGGACAATTTTAATGCCCATCAACCAATCTCCCTGCTGTCACCGTGTCTTTCCTTCTGTTCATCACTGAGCACCCCGGGTACAAACTTTGCAGAAATTTTGCACATGTTCAGATCTTCATGAATAATTTTTCTCTTCTGCGGTCTCATAAATTCATAATGTTTCATCACTACATCATACAAGGTGCATTCCAGAAGTTTTGAGACTTTTCCAGAAGAGACCTTTATTATTAATTTCAAAGAAGGACAAAACTCTAATCTTCATCAAAGTTGGATCCTCTGACTTCAGTTCACTTGTTGTAGTGCTCCAGCCACTTTGAAATGGAAATCATCCAAAGTAAAGATCACTTTTCACAACCTCCTTCATCTTTAAAACAACTGCCCCTGAGGTTCTGCTTTAGCTTGGGGAACAACTAAAAGTTACAGGGACGAAGGACTGGACTGCAGGGACAGTGATGGATGGTTTTGATGCCCATTTCTGTCACGTATTTGATTATCAGGATGGAATTGTAGACTGATGTATTGTCCTGGCTGGTGCAGGTGTTACCAATCCAAGTAGATGAGCTCTGGCTTTTTGCAACAAAATTATATGGCTGTAGAAATGTGTATGTGTATGTATATATAAAAAGAAATATAGTCTTAAGGTGTGCTATATTTATGGAATAAAGTGCTCAATATCAGAGATAGAGCGTGTGTAAATATAAAAGTGAACATAGAAGTCAACACTTAGAGGCGACAGTCTGTTCATGCTATATGCAATCGTCAGGCCTGACGATTGCATATAGCATGAAACAGACTGTCGCCTCTAAGTGTTGATTTCTATGTTCACTTTTATATATATATATATATATATATATATATATATATATATATATATATATATATATATATATATATATATATTTCTACAATTATATAATCAGTATATATATATATATTAGTTAGGACACAATAAAGTACAAAATTACTTCATATGGGGAATAGGCTTATTATTATTTTAACCAATGAGATTTGTCAGTCTTATTCAACCCTAGTATAGACCAAGTTTGTGTTCAAATTAGAGATGTAACTGTGATAGTTAAAAAAAAGAAAAAGAAAACAAAAAATACTATTGAAAAACTAATACAGAATTTATCCATTTCAATGTTTCAGTCAGACAAAAGGACAGATATTTACTTAGTGACATTAAGAGAGGAATAAAAAGTTTGTTTTTTTTAAAAAAAAAAAAAAACTTAAATTAAAAAAAAAAAAAAACTTTATTACTCTTTTAGTTTCAGATTAACATTTCATTCTTCATATAAACCCTATTTAATGTCATAACGGTTAATATCTGGGTTAAATTTTATAAAACCTCTTCCCTTTAATATCAATAACTTCCACCATCCCCTGACCATAGTCTTGTGCCTTTCGTCTAACTGAAATATTAAAATACATAAATTCTGTATTAATTCTTCAAAGGTTTCTTTTTTTAGCTGTGACAGTTAAATATCTAATTCTGACACAAATTCCATGTATACCGGGGCGGAATAAGACTGATGAATTTCACATCGGTTGAGATAACCCGATTTCCCATATGTGATAAATTTGGATTTTATTGTTTACTAATTGTGTACTAATTATGATAGTCTGCAATAAT